>LPNX010250407.1:329239-346654 GCA_001517045.1 Pseudotsuga menziesii
CGGGAGTGAATTTCGATCATCTTCATGTAATGCCTTTTCTTCTTCATCACCCACAGAAATTTGTAGCTCCTTGGTCTCCTCCCTACTTATGCATTGATTATTATTCCTTAATGAGTTCTTATTTGAATTATTTTTTATAAATTCCTTCAACCAATTATTAAGGTCTTCACAATGAATAGTTTTATGTGCCAATTTGAATGCTTGATTAACCTGCCTAGACATATCATCACCACATGGATTAATGAATTTATTCAATTCATATATACCATCCATAAGTTCAATAGGTTCCAAGACCATGCTCTGATACCACTGTAATGGTCCCTTTTTGGAATTTTATTAAAATGCCCAATTTTCCATTTTTTTCACAATTTTGGCTCTTGACTAGTTTTGATGTCTAGACCTCCAAATTGACCCAAATGCTTCCAAATTTGCTCTAAAGGTACATGAATGATAATATAACTTAAATATCATGCTCATGTATATTTTGTGACCTCTGAATTACTTCTACAAACTTGTTTAATGTTCTGTTCAAAGTATGAGTCATTACTAGCAAATTGGGGCTCTAATTCCCCTTGGGTAATTGCCAGAAATGGCTTCACAAATGATCCAAAAGTCACTTGAATTTATTAACAGGGGATGGTTATGTGTAAGGGAAATTTTAAAAGTCTCATATGCATCATTTTTCAGTTTATACAGTCTGTTATGACTCTTTCCAAAACAACTCCCAAGTCACAATTTTGACCCTTGGGGAAAATGCACCAAATCTTCTCCCAATGCAATAAAAATGAGAAAAATGGATTCCAATGATTAAGTAATGAAAATGAGACTTTAAATAAACCTTATTTACAGTCCATACATCATACATTTATCAGATATACATTCCTCCATTTGAAATAATAAGCATTACCAAGGCATATATCAAAATGGAGTGGAAATGATCATTGTTTGCTCATTAAAAGTCATTTTGACAGACAAATATTCGGAATTTCGACTTGAAACTTTCTGAAAATTAAGAAAATAAAATATTTAACTGATTCCAATAATAAATGGACAATTAAAGGCTCTCCCAATTCAAAATCATCAGCATTGCAATGGTTCACAACAAGATAGTGGGGAAATGACACTATTTCTTCATTGTTCAACATTTTTACATGAATTATTTTGGGTATTTTGAACTGAGAGTATTATAAAAATGAAATATAGAGAATATACATCAAAACATAATATAATGATAATTATAATATTCCCCAAAGAGATCAATATCTCACCCAAAGCGCAATCCCTCCATTGGCATGAATATGGTGTGAAAACTAGAAATAGTTGAGAGAGAGTGCTGAAATAAAATAATCCACATTATTTCCTGTAGATTACACCTACAAATAAGACTCCATTAAATATCCATGAAATACCTGAGTGGACTTTCCAAACACCAACTAGGATGGGAATCTTTCACCCTCGAAATTGGCTTAAGCAAGAAAACTAGTCATCCACTAGCTCTCACAATTCACAAATGAGAAAAAGCTTCTTATCATGGCTGATCCCTATATTTTATAAATATTATTGGTATTCTAATGTTTCAAATCCTTCCATAAACTAAATCCAAGTCGAATTGGTGTGGCTGCTCATGCTATGCCATGTGGCCTCTCTCTTCACCTTCCCTCTTCTCCCAAATTTGAGTAGGAGCCTCTTGGCCTTCTCCAGCTCCCAATTTCGACCTCCAAGATGCTCTATTCATGCCTGAAATGTCTGTATTTCAGTATCTCAGCCTTTATATACGACTTGGGTCATAATTTTCATAGAATCTCCATCATTGGTGTCATAGTTGTCATAAATGTAAGGAGAATCTAGCCAAGTGTCCATGAAACTTCCATTTGGTTCTTCCTCTCCCATGTAAGTTAAAATTCATCCTGAATTCGACCTATGAAGTATATGGAAAATTATATTAACATTATAATCTATAAAAAAACATTATACTTCCCATATATTCAAATTTGCAAGAGAAAGATACCATTTAACTTAGGAATTCTATCTAGTGTGGGCCCCATAGTCTCCATGTGTCTTCATGATCTATTGCCACTTCCATTTTCTCTTGTATTTATTTAATAAGATCAATTATTAAATATTTATCCCCTTATAATGTCTAAACATCATTTATTATCCCCCTTATTCCAAATATCAAAGCTTCCACCCCTAACCTAGGAAACTAGTGATTTTCCTCCTTGGCAATTATTTGACTTTTAGCATCCATTTGACAACTTTCATGAATATGGAAAATGTGATTTGGAAATTGTGACCCAATGCCAAATTTGGGACATTACAAAATTTGTTTCTGGCTATTACTATTCCAAGAATTTGAATTCAAAGTTGTAGTTCGACTAGGACGATTGAATGGCGAGCTCGACCACTTGTTGAGAATTGACATAGGGGAGGAGCTGACAGGAGTGGAAGATGACTTGTGGGATGCACACTTATTCCAAATAGAAGTTGTTCCTCCATAATTAGAGGAAATAGCTCAATTTCTAGAGAATGGTCAAGAACCAGAAGGCATGAACACTAAGACAAACAAATTTTAGCCATGAAAGTAGCCCCATACACCTTAATCAATGGATTCCTATACAAAATGGGTTTAGAAGAAGTACTTCATCGATGTGTGTTAGAACATGAACAAGAAAACATTATGCATGAAGCACACTATGGACCAGCAGGAGGACATTTTTAGTCGGATACAACTGCCAAGAAAATCCAACAATCAGGACTATGGTGGCCAACGCTATACAAAGACTGTAAAAAGTTTGTGAGAAAATGTGATCGTTGCCAACGTCTAGGTCGATTGCTACCTAGTACATAAATGCCTTTAATATCAATAAACCTAAGCCTCACATTTGAAATACGGGCTATCAACTTTATAGGTCCATTTCCAGTCCCAATAAAAAGGACAAGTGCAAGGTATATCATAACAACAGTTGAATATGTTACTAAATGGGAAGAAGCAGAACCCGTCGACACCTATTCTAGTGAGGTAGCTGCTAAATTCATATATGAAAACATTATCACCAAGTTTGGCTGTCCTATAGCCTTAATCAGTGACCAAGGATCACACCTCATCAATAAAACAATTACAGAACTGTCAGAACAATTCAAAATCGACCATCAACAAAGCACAAATTATCACCCTCAGTCGAATGGAGCAATAGAAGCATTTAACAAAACATTGACAAACAGTTTAAAAAAAATATGCAATACCAACAAAGATGATTGGGATGAGAAAATCCCTGTGGTATTATGGGCATACAGAACAACATATAAACATTCGACCGACCAAACACCCTTTCGACTAGTCTACGACCAAGAAGCAGTCGTTCCTTTACATTTTTGATAGAAAACACCGGTTGTAGCCGAAATATTACATATCAATGTCGAAGAAGCAAGAGAGGATCGAAAAATGAAATTATCCAAACTAGAAACACCAACTGCTTGCTATACAACATCAAGAAATTCAGAAGCAACAACAAAAGGCTTGGCACGACTGAAACATCAAAAACAAGAATTTGTCGGTCGGAGACCTTCCATTATTAAACAACAGTCGGGTGAAAGGAAAACCTAAAAATCTACACACAGAATAGATGGGACCATATATTATCAAATAAATCAAGGCCAATGGATTAGTTCGACTGAGAACATTACAAGGAACAGTATTTTGGAAGCTGGTAAATGGTGCTCGACTAAAATGGTACCAAAACTAAAAAAAATTAAAAAAAAGTTCTGTAACTATTACGAAAACCTAAAAATCCAACAAGAATCAAGAAAAATCAAAATGAACTTCAACAGGCGTAGTAAACCATTCGACAATAATCAAAAATTTTACCGTTGACATACTAAAGATCGACCATACCTTCATCATCGACAAGAGGACCAAAACATGAAATCAACTCATCATGACTATAGTCAGAGGGAGTGCCAAAACCAGAACGTATTAACTCAGCCTTCATTAGAGCATCCTTTACCATCAAATCCACCATTAATAACACCATCAATAAGATTCCCAATCGCTCCTCCTATAAATACTACGCCAGTTGAAAATCACATACTGTTTCATCAAGACCTAGTGCGACGGAATTACCAGACCCCTTTGAGCAAATCAACTACCAAGAGAGTCGAACAGACAACCAACAAAATGGCCCCAAAACAAAATAGAGCCATGAAATCCAAAATAAAAGAGTTTGAATCCGTTGTAAGTCCACTAGTAAAATGATTAAAAAACAGTAAAAACATGAAAGTACAGGAAGGTTCATGGTCGAAACATTGGACAAAAATCAAAGAATGGGCTTACAAGGGTTAGTAAAAAATGACATAGGAAGCGCAGAAGGTAAATAATAGCACCATTATGAGATTTATGAATACACCACTCGTGGATAGCTTTGGAGGAACAAAGGAAACCATTGTTAGATTCATAATCAGCCGGTACCATAATGGGAAGTTTTACTTTGACAAACTGGTGGAAATACCAACTGAAGCTATTTCCAGGTTCACTGGGCTATCCAACAAAGGCGACCTTGTTCCTGTAGGCATCAGGGAAGGGTTAGTCAAAAAACTAATGGGAACACCAATATGGATGAACTCAAAGGGGTTAATAATAGGGAAAGTCCAAGTCACCACACCCAAAAAGGTGGCGAAAATTGTGTCCACTAGCCTAATTGTCACAGGACACGACTGTGACTTGAAGCTCGACATGCTGGAAGCAGTCAACCGCATAGCAAGCATAAGAAAGATATACCATTGGGCCCAATACATGGCCGACATACTCAAATCCATCTGTGAGAAGTGTCAGGAATCAGGTGCAATGATCAGATTCCCATCACTCTTAATATGGATAGAAATGTACCACTTATGTCCAGTCAGGCATAAAGACTTATTGGATTTTACCAAGTTTCATATATGGTGTTTTAAGCCATTTTCAATGGCTAGAACCCCATTGGTATAAGGAAGAAAGCAAAGTATTCTTGGAACCCTGGTTCCAAAACCTAAAAATCCGAACAGCCAGATGGAGGGTGCCTCAAAACATCTGAAGATGTCTACCTCCTATAGCACACATCCAACTGGAACTAGACCACACAGTAGTATGGCATGAACAAGGGTCTACATCAAAGGAAAAGCCACTCAACTACTATCCAACAGTCGAGGAGATCTTCACAGAGTTGGCTAGACAGACAAAAACTGACATCCCCATACCAAAGGCTACAAAAGAAAATAATAAAGCCATTATAGAACCATTAACCGAGCAAGAGAAGGAGGAAGACTATGAATTCAAACTTCATATTAGTATTTTCACATCAGGGGACACTCTGACAGAGGGACAAAAACCCCTCCAAATTGAAAATGCACCGACTGAACAACAGGCGGTTACACCAACAGAACAAAATATTATCGTCCCTACTCATCAACAGGAGGGAGGAGAAGAACAGATAGAGGAAGATAGTTAATCAGACAACATAGAGTATGCTATGACAAAAGAAAATTTAATAAAAATAGCTAAAGAAATAGAAGCCTCAAGGAAAAAGAAAGCAAATCAGGGAAAAGGGAAGGGGAAGCACAAACTTATTTTATCAAAGTTGGAAGATGAAGAAGTGACTACTGGCTACTGCTGTCGACATCCTAGAAGATGCTGCAACAAATAAGGTATCAGTTGAGACCCAATTCAAGCGGTTTGTCGACTCAAAAGAAAAAAAAGGCAGGTTGAAGAAGGTAATAATTACTACCCCACTCATAATAAATCCTATTGATTTAACCCCAGATTCACCAAGACCTTCTCCCATGAGAATAACACAAGAATCAACCATGACCATATCTCCAAGCTACAATGAGTTAATCCCTGAAACCCTTAAGGAAAATATGGATAAAGATGTTGAACTTCAGCAATTTATCAATGATTTTCCAAATCTATTCCTTAAATCCCAGGAGATTAACACCACCCACAAACTTGTCAAGTCAAGCTCTGCCCAACAAAGCCGCATTCCACAAACCACCCAAGTTTCATCACCACCATCAGTTATAGAATCATCAAATCATCATACATTCACAACCCCGACTCGAAATCCACCGTAGTCGCAACCCACATTTCATCATTCACACCAACATTCCAAAACCATCCATCCAATGAGGAAGGGAGGGGAGCACTTGCCCTAGAAGGTAACCACACAACCTTAGATGTCAAAATCGACAACCTCATGGAAGATGAAGGAATTTACAACCCTGTCGATCAACAAAAGTTGAAGGATCCATAGCGACAAATCTTTCGACCACCTCCCTAACCCCAAACCATTGACCGTCACCATCACCACCAGAACTAGAGTCTTAGCACAATCCAGACCCTCCATCTTCACCACTAGTAGAAGCACAAACAGCCACAAACCCCATCCCAGAAACCCAACAAACTAATCCTACCACAACAGAAATTCAGTCGACTGAGAATCCATCGACTGAAGATTGAACAAACTCCACAGCAGCAAGAAACATCAGTACCGACATGATCAGAAGTGGTCCACAAGTCGAAGCATAAGAGTAAGATAAAAGAGAAGAAGAAGAAATAAGAACAACAAAAACAACAAACACTGACAACTATCCACCTTCATCAACTGGGATCGAATTCTGCAGTCGAAACACCAAAGCTAAGAGATGGAGAGCTGGATAGACACCTGGAAGCAATAACCAAAGAAGCATCAGCCAGAAATCAAACAAAACAAGAAAGAATTGAAAAAATGAAAGTAGAACAAGTCGAATTCTTGACCGAATGCAGGACTTTGACACAAACAGTGATACCAGGGATGGCAGAGACCGACACCGACACCGACAAACCATTAGAAAAATCATACCAATTGTTTGAAAGTGTCATGTCGAACCTGCAGACATAACTACATATCAAGAGAGACGAGCAAAAGGAATAAACTTTTGTGCTACTAAGGCAGTAGTACACAACATTTTTCGAAGCACATAAGGTACTGCAGGACCACTTAGAAGAGTCTATCACCACAGAATAAGTCCTACGAAGTTGGTACACCCACTATGGACAAGTATTCCAGCAGGCTCGACAGACCCGCGAGCACATCTAGATCTTAGAAAAACAACACGGTCTAGACGAAACCATGAGAAGAATGATACAGGACCAGATCATATTAGAAACAACAAAACTAGAAAAGCTGGAAAAACAAGCACATCAATAGACGACCCAAGAACTTCCAAGAATCAACACATTTGACAAGATATTCCAACAGATGAGAAGATTTTTATATATAGCAGATGAAAAGGCTCAATCACTGGGACCTGACTTGGAAAACATCACACACTGTTCCATTCAAGAGAATATGTCGACTCTATCAAGCCTCAAAACCTTGACCATCGATATCCAAAATGCTCTACGCAGTTGAGCAGAGTTTCAACACCAACTGACCATCAAAGCAGAAGCTATTGTAGAAGTCTCTGTTTAGAAACAACCGTCCATTCGTTTACACATCCCACGGGGACAAAAGCAAAACACAGTAAACTACTTCAGACAAGCAGATTTTCGAGTACCTCCCATGTTTCTTCGGGATGAAGTAATATTTCATTCCTGGGGGAGATGTTGGAGAAGCTAGTCGGTGAGCCAACTAGTCGAGTTAACCAACTAATCAGAGATTAGGTCGACCTCCAAAGGTCGTGTGAGTTGACCGAACTGACAATTAGTTACTCATAACCATTTTGTAAATCATATATATTAGGCTATTAAGCTAGTTAAGAACTTGGTTCAGTTTTGATATATGTATGGACCCTCGTGTGATTCTATAATATAACGTATTATTCCATTACCTATTCTTGTCTCTTGTCTCTGTATGTTTATATGATTCTTTAAGTGTATTATTGGTAACCTTATGTGATCTGTGAGATTACAACATATATACACATGTGCAAATTTGTAATTTATTTAAATCAATTATATATATACAACATATTACCAATAAAATGTGGTTGGTTTATCATTCTTTCTCTAAAATGACAACCAAAAGACGGAAATCGGTCACGAGATGAATCAAACAGACGACTAGATACATATGCTTTCCCACTCTCACGAGACAATCTATTGCATCATCTCTCTACAAACAAAAGTGCTAACAGTTAGTAAAACCAATGAACAAGATTTAAAAAAAATATAAATATGCATGCATACTCAAAATTTTGCATGTGCATAAATTTTAAACATGTACCAGTGTCTCGATATAATACACTAGAATCTCTAGATGTATCAGACCATCTTCGAGAGAAAACATTCAAAGGTGTTTCACTAGAAGTATGTGTTGTATTATGCATCCTCGTCTCATTAGATGTCCTAGTACATCTTTGACTCTAAGAATGAGTCAACGCCTCACCTAGATCCATCTCTAGTATATCTCTTATAAACATTAATACGAGCATCAATGAAATAATGCAGTTTATCCAATGGAGACTGGCGGTAAAATTTCTATGCAGTTTATCCCATGGAAATTTTTTGAGGACACAAAGGGCCAATTCAATATGTTTATTGTTTTCCCCTCTTTCTGATGTGAATTTGTGTTGTTCCTACAAGTATCCCCTTTATTTATCCCAAACAATCCATTCCTCATCTGAAGGATATTCTTTTTAAGGGTATAATATATCACCCAATTACACACCATATGATATGACATCGTGCAATATCCTTAAACTTTATCTAATCATGAATCCCTGTGATACCTCTCCCATCATCCCTATATAAATAAATGGACGAATAGGACTGAATAACTATGTTAAATTGGCACTAGATATTTTTCATAAAAAAATTCATAAAACTCAAAATAAAATACAGACTATGATAATGCAAAGACATGCTATGAATATGCAGAGACAAGAAGATATAAACTATGATAATGCATAGACAGACTACGATAATGCCGAGACAAGCAAATACAGGCTATGCCCTCATTATGTGGGGGAAGAATTTCCTTGACGAATGGTGAAACTAAGGACTAAGGGTTAAACCCTAGGGAATCTTGAATTAGAACCTGCAATAAGGTAACCCGAATAACTCGGGTGTGCACGTATTGGGGCCCCCTACCTTTATATTGTATTTAGATTGGATTTAGAGGGTATTTTCATATAGTAAATATAGATTATTTTACATATTAATTTATGTTATTTCTAAAAAAAGTAAGGAAAAAATTAAGGGTTATATTAGTCTATAGGGTAATATTATATGCCCATCAAATAAGAACAAGAATAGCACCTTACTCAAGGTAGAACATAAAGCACTCTATGACTAAGGAAGGTTGAGACTAAGGTAATATTATAATTATAGAAAATGATCTCTTTCTTGAAGTACTAATAAGCTTCATGACTTTTTTATTCACTTAGCGGTTTGTTCCTTCCTTGTAACTTTACGCTAATTTAAGAAACATTCACCATAGCACGGAGCCACTAATTGCAGAATATAAATCATATGGGAAAAGTGTATTATTGCATCAGTGTGATGTAAGCATAAGAAGAGTTTTTCCTTGTCTATGATAAATTAGTCACAAGTGATCTCATTAGGAAACAAAATCATAATCACAGGTTAAGCTCTAGGCATTAATAAAACAAAGAAATAATTAATTATACCTTCTTGGAAACATGTTCTTTCTTATTAAAATATATCAAATTGGGTCACATTAGTATAGAAAAACATGGCAAAGGATCAAAAAAGGAGTGAGCAAAAAGGGCATTTCTAGGGCCCAACATCTCCCCCCCAACTATCCAATTTCATGTCCTCATGCAACAGAATCATGTGTATCCAAACTTGAGTCTGAATCGAAGCTCTTTCTATGGAGGTTGGTAAGGTTGAAGGATGACTCGCGCTTGGCTCCGAATTTCACAAACCCATTGCAGGAAACCAACTCTACCCAACATACCCTTTCTACCTTTTTGGTTAACTTGTAGACACTCTTGTACTCCTTCTCAGGAAACCATATAAGTGTAAATCTAAACCTCAAACCTAGACAACTTGTCTCACATGACTGGATACACTTAATGTACTCAAGGACCCAAGACAAGACATACTTAAAATTTTCAAAACAATACGAGTCTCTTATCCTCATGGATTCTAAAGAGGCTTCCCATATACAATTGCTGCCCTCTATTTCCTAAGGTTCCTGTTGTGATATCATTTTAGCACAGGTAGAGATGACATCTTGATGGAGTGATACTATTTGATTAATATTTTGGGGAGAGATATATTGCCTTTGTCTTGCAAATATAGATTGAGGGGACTGTGGTTCCCCTCGAATCAAGAGGGTAGAATTAGGCTTCATTCCTTCGAATAGTCCGAGAGGCATGCCACCATCTCATCTGATTGGTGACAAAGGAGGAAAAATACCTCAAATGGATATCTCCTATGTATGGAACATGATTAAATGATCAGTCTATGAAGCATGCTAGTTCATGTAAGCACAATTCACAAAGTAAGTTTTACTCAAAGAAGCCGCTCTGAGCAAAAGCATCTAAAAACTGGGAAGATGTAACAAATTAATAGGGTCTACCCTCCTTAATGGATATCAACTTAAACAAAGTTTATTGTTCAAAGAGGAAGACTGAATAATATGGTAATGGGGCCCTACAACTCAATAATTCCTGAACGAAATCATACATTTGATTCTTCTCTTTCTGAATGGCCTTGAACTTTTTTAGATCCTTCAGTTCTTCTTGTAATTTTTCCCATTGTAATATTTGGAAAGTCAGTTCCTCGGCCCATTTCTCCCTGATTTATTTGACAGTATTCTTGTGTAAAGGCAAGGGGATCATCCCCTCCTCGCATAGGCCAGCTCGATACTTCCACTTTTCTAATTCAGCTTTTAATAGGGGGATGCCTTTTGTTTCTTGTGCCTTTTCATCATCATCGTCCAGATCAATAACCTCCAAAAGTTATTGGATTCTTGTTCCAACATCATTTTTATGGGGTGAAGGTTTCTCCCGAGTTGTTAAATCTAGAGTTTCAGCAGCCAACTCACATGTTTCAGCAGCAAACTTTCATGTCTTATCATCTAGTTTTTATGTCTCAGTGGTTGATTCTTGACCTGCTAGCTCTGAAGTGTCAGCAAATTCTCTTTTTGAATTGTTGGTTCTTGTGTTTCAGTAATTTCCAGCTGCTGTAACATTTTTTCCTGAGCAATGGCCTCGACAATTTCTAGGATCCTTGGTTCTTGTGTTTCAGCAATCCCCTATGGTTGCGATGATTTTTCTTCTAATTTATTCCTTCCCTAGTCTGAAGTCAGCATCTCCCATGTAATGACATTCTCAGGTTCCTAACCCTGGAGCTCATGATTCTCCACGGTTGAACGCTATATCTGTATTTTGATTCTATACATCCTTCTACACTAATTCTTCTTTCCTTATCTGTGCGAGTCTCCAAGCTGAAAATCCCATGACCATCAATTTATATCCCACTTTTTCGAAGATATCTCTACATTTTGGACACATAAGATCCCCATGATCCATCTCTTCTAAGACAAGGGGGAAAATTTTCTATTTGACATGACACTTTTGCTAATGTACCCAATTTACAATCTGCATGCTTCTTTAATATCTCTTTCAGTCCTTGTAGCTCCTACCTAAGCACCTGAACCTCATGTTTTAGCAAATCGTTTTCCAAGAGAAAGTTTTTTGTTAGACTTTCCCCCTCTGTTGTAGTAGGTTCTTTTGGGTTGGAAACAGTTGGACCACCCCCTTGTTCTTTTGTTTCAAGGATTTGTCGTGGTCTTAAAATTGGAACATCAATTTCTTCTCTATCCATTCTCAATGCCTCTGCCACAACAGAGGATCAAGTCCTCATTTTCCTTAAGGGCCAGGATGGCTGATTTATAGTGCACAAATTCCTCTTATTTTTTTGTCGCACAGGAAGAGTGGAACCCTCCGAGAGTATCTCAGCCTCCTCTAAGACCATAGAAGTAGAATCATCCTTACGTGATGATTCTACCCTCGGCATGATAAATTATTTTGGGTTAACAAGAGATTTTATCTACAAACATGTTCTTTCCTGATTTCTAGTCCCTTCTCTCCTTCCTTCTTCATTGAATTCTACCTGTTGGAATGAACTTCCCGCAGGATCTTGAGGATTCATGTTTTGAATACCTTCTGTAGTAGTGGCTTCCCCAAATTTTCCTTCCTGATTAATTCCTTGTCCACTTGATTCCCTATATCTTCTCTCTCCCCCCAACTGTCCAGACAAGATTCGTTGATCGTCTTCCCCCTCACTTCCATTATCACTTTATTCTATGGTCACATGGCCTACTATAGCCCCAACAACAAACTTTCCCAAAGACAGATGTCTTCACTCAAGGGTTCTAAGTATTAGCAGTTTGATCAGATAATTATTAGTGATGGAAGCCTTAGGTATCGAGACCTCTGCGCATAATGCGCCCTGTTTTCTAGGTTTTTCATCAATTAATAAGGCATATTGATCAAGATTACATGGCGTAAGTGAGAAAGCAACACAAAATCATAAGTGTATATTACACAATACCTACCTTCACAGGTAACATACTTCTTCAAGAAAACTATGACTTGATCCTATGGCTGAGGCAGGGTCTCCAAAGTTGTTCCTTGTCCCCTGGCATGAACGCTCCCTCCTACCTCAAGGAATTCATCCTTTTTCTTTAAGTTGAGCACCTTTTTACAAAACCATCTCTTTCCAACCATCGGCAATCCTATTGGCTCTGCTAGAACATGCTCCGAGACATCAATTCTTAGTTCCCCCACTTCAGAATGGTCCCCTTCCATATTCTAGGAAAATTACAGCACCATTCCTTCCTGGAACCCGTTCAGTCTCTCAAAATATGTCACCCATCATTCCTTTTCAAATATTTACAAGAATTCCTTGTTCCAACGTAAGGCATTTGTCATTGCAGTATCATGTCTAACTACAAAACCCCTCATATTAACTTCCTTCAACAGTCCTCAAATGATGCACACCGAAACTTCCAAATTCAGATGTTGATATTGCAGTGTGTAGAAATAGCAATGAAATAGTGGGGACTTGTTCGTTAATTCAGCTATAAAGATAATGTAATCATGGGACAGGATCGTGCGATCAGTTAATGCATGGAGTGGCGGGGTTGCCACGGGCAATAAATAGTACAAAAGGTGGTGACATATTCGTTCAATTAGAAAGGTGGTCGTGACCTATTCGTTTGTGATCAGTACTAAATGGATCGCTTTTGCTGTCAATTTGTTCAATGAATGTGTCCCTGATCACATGGATTAATAAAGTTGGAAATCCTTCATCAAATAGAAAGATCGAATCTATCCAGACCATAATTAATTCAAATTTGTAGGTGGGAACTTTGTAAGATTATCAACTTCATTATTTTTCTCTGAAAATATAGCAGATCTATTGAAACTAGGAATGTGATAACACTTGCCAATCTCATTGAAATTGAAACCTCCCTCGAATCATCTTGCATCACACATTCTAATTGGTCCCAAGGAAAGTCGATGGTTTCCATGAATGATGAAAAAAAGTGGAAAGATGGTGGTGGGAGAGCGGAGATACTGACAACGTTTCAGCAAAGAGATTGGCAGAGTTTCATAAAAAAATTGGTGGATTTTCAACAAAACAGCTGGTGGATTTTTGGTAAAGAGCAGTAAGATTGGTGGAGTTTCATAAAAAAAAACCGGCAGAATTTCGACGGAAAAATTTGTGGAGTTTCGAAAAAAGGTGGTAAGAATGGCGGAGTTTCAGCAAAACTTTTGTAGAAATTCGGCAGAAAAGATAGTGGAGTTTCGGAAAAAATCAATAATATTGGCGGAGTTTCAACAAAAATTAGGAGAAATTTCGACAGAAAAGCTGGTGGAGTTTCGATAAAAAGCGATAATATTGGTGGAATTTCAGTGGAAAATATGGTCGAGTTTTGACAAAGAGTGGTAAGATTGTCGGAGTTTCATTAAAAAGTCACCAAAATTTCGACGAAAAAGATGGTGGAGTTTCGAAAAAATTAGTAAGATTGGTGGAGTTTCAGCAAAAAGTTGGTGGAATTTCGGCAAAAAAGCTGGTGGAGTTTCGACAAAAAGCGTTAAGATTTGTGGAGTTTCAGAAAAAAGTTGGTGAAATTTCGGTGGAAAAGCTCATGGAGTTTTGGAAAAAAGAGGTAAGATTCATGGAGTTTCAGCTGGAACAGAATCCAGCGATGCTTGAATGAAATTCAATAGCCTCGTTCAAATGCAGTGATTACCCTCGCCAATGATTTCCAACAATCTGCAAAGGACCACTTATCATATTTGCAATCGATTGGCCCATTACGACTGCTTCTTTTCTTCTTGGGTCCTTCCCACCTGTCTCTGCACACAATTCTTACACAAAACCCATCAAGCCGACCCGTCGAAAAATTATTGAACCATCTATCAAACTATACAAAAAAAAAGAGAAATGACACTTTTATTTATATAGAACTTTGTGGAAGATATGCAAAATACTAAGGAGTTTCATGAATAGGAGGAGACCCATGTACTTGTACCAGTTGACAATTTATATCAGAAGAAACATGAGAAGCAAATGCATCCTTTGATAGTGGCTTATGGTAGTGTCTCAGCCGATGACGATTGGAAAATAGTGGTATCTGTTGTTCATCAATCGTAATCAATCGAACAGTTTCGTTATCAAAAATTGTGTCCACTATGTATGCTCCCAACCATCTGGTGCATAAATTTCTCTTAAAATCCCGCTTGAATCATGAGTCATATAATAAGGCCCAGTCTCCTTCATGGAACATATTTTTCTTAATAAACCTATCATGCCACTTGGAGAATTGTTTCTGAATCACTAAAGTATGATGTACAATAGTCGCACATTTCTCATCGAGATCATTCAATTGATTCAAATGGTTCTTTTGGGATTATGTTAAATCCATGTTTGCTTCTAAATAGGTTCTCAAAGTTTTAATCACAAATTCAACGGGGAAGACAACATTTTTCCAGTACACTAATTCATAAGGAGAAAACCCTATGGTATTGCACCATGTAGTTAGATATTCCCATAGCACTTCAAGAAGTATTTTGTCCCAGTCCCTACGATGACTCTTTAGAGTTTTGTAAGAATAAATTCAATCACTTTATTTGTACTTTTGACTTGACCATTGGCCTATGGATGGTATGGTGAAGTTATCCTATGTTGAATATGATATAATTGAAGTGGCATCTCATCCAATCTATTAAGCTGACCCATCCTTTGGAAATTGTTGCAAGATTGCAATTCCTAATGTTTGTCTCCATAGGTGTTTCAACATGTGTTTCAACATCCTCGAGAATGATGATTGTTGTACCGATTGGTATTTCCACCCATTCAGGGATTCTTTCTTCAGTCATGGGGGATGGAACATAATCAATGAGAATGGGTTTCACCACCTTCCCAGAGCGTAAATGTAATTCATTGCATGGGATAGGGGTGATAGAATAATATGGCATGCTAAGTGGTTCAATTTGTTTCACTGCCTTATTGTTGGGTTTAAGATTAGGTTGAGCATCCAACTGAGGTTGTAATGGTACGTTAATTGGTGCAGGGTTAGCAAGGAGTTGTAGACGTGACTGCTGAAACTGTGGGTGAGGGAACTGATTCCCTAGGTAAGGATTTCTCCATTTTTGGGACCAATGAGTTGGTTTTATTTGGCTGTGATGACCATGACATCCATAGTGTAGGATATTGCATTATAGGTTGAGTGGATGGGTGCGTGGTTAAATTTGTGCTTGCATGGACTAAAATTTGGTTTGGTTAGACTAAACACATGCATTGACATTGTGGGAGGGTTCCCATACTCAAACATGACTGTAACTAACAATTCGAGCATCAAAAACCATACTTGTAGATTAAATAATGTGCTGCACAGGGCCAACATTGAATTTTTTAAAATTTGTACTTGCTTGGATTGAAATTTGGCATGGTTAGACTAGAAACACGCATTGTTGTTGTGGTAGGGTTTCCATACTAAAATATGACTGACACTAATAATTCGAACATCAAAAACCATACCTATATATTAATTAATGTGTTGTTGAGGGACAACGTTGAAATTTTTTAAATGTGTGCTTTCTTGGACTGAAATTTGGCATGGTTATACTAGACGCATGCATTGATGTTGTGGGAGAGTTTCTAGTCTCAAACATAATTCACACTAACAATTCAAGCATCAAAAACCATACCTATAGATTAATTAATGTGTTGCACGGGGCCAACGTTGATTTTTTTTTAAATTTGTGCTTGCTTAGACTAGACGCATGCATCAACGTTGTGGGAGGGTTTCTAGACTCAAATGTGACTTACACTAACAATTAAAGCATCAAAAACCGTACCTATAGATTAATTAATTTACTACACAGGGCCAACGTTGAAACTTTTTAAATGTGTGCTTGCAGTGCTTCTTCAATAGACAATCCACTAATACACTTTAGTATTTGTTCTACATTTTGGAAAGTAATTATGTAATAATTTGGTGCTATATTATAAATATGAGAGAGATATATATGCACAAACTAATTATCAACATCCCCATTAAAACTATGCAGTAGAATACAAAATCACTTCTCTCTAGTTTTTGTTTATAACAATAGATCTTGTAGACTAAGTTTTGGAAGGTTAAGTTTTTATGCATAGTTGGCCTTGTAGCATGAAAATTCAACATGGTAAATTAAATTTAGAATGTTAAGTGTTTTATTGGTAGATATTTGGTTTTGTGCTAATCTTAGATGTTTAAATTAACCTTCAATATTTATACATTCTTGTATTTTTCACTTTAAAGTTGGATTCTACATTTGCTCCATATTTCTCATGTATAATTATTGATTGTGTAGAGTTATGGTTGGTTTCCAACTCCTTTCTATGATAAAATATCCAATTCTATTAGTCCAATACTATCCATTTTGCAACCAAATTAACATGATCTTAAGTTGTTGCAACGTCAATAAGTCTAAGATAACCTTGCAAAATATATATTACTTTATGGAGAATTAGTACGAATTTGAAACTATACATATGGAATATAAGTTGCAGTTTAAAAACAATTATGTGCATATGGAATGTGAATTCAACAATATAACATCTAGAATGTTTTTGACATAAAATATTTGGAATATTATTCAAATTAGTATTAATTTCAACTCTAAAAAACCTTAAAGTGTCTTGTTTCATAAATATAGTGGAACCATTATTCATATTTGCAATGATACTCCTATATTTTATTTAATTTTGTTAGGTAAAATAACTCCTGATTCATTTATTCCATTGCAATATCATTTATTTATACATTACATATGATGGTTGAGTTTCATCTTCCGACCAGCCTTTTCAGCTTCCTACATAACTATTCATTTTCCTTTATTTATTTACAAAATATAATCCCGACGGATTATATTCCA
>LPNX010250407.1:347321-401850 GCA_001517045.1 Pseudotsuga menziesii
ACAAGAAATATCTGGTCTAGTTGTTGTAAGGTAGATAAGTCTTCCTACAAGTTGTCGATACTTGGTCACATCCTCAAATTCTTTTCCTTCACTTAATGTGAGCTTCATTTTCTGTTCCATTGGAGTAGAGATAGGGTTGCATTCTGTCATGCAAAATTTGACTAGTAGTTCTCCAACATATTTTTTATGAGATAGGAATATGTACTTAGGATGTTGAGTGACTTCAATTCCTAAGTAATAGTGGAGATGTCCCATATCTGTCATTTCAAAGATATTTTTCAAATCTTTCTTTATGGATGCTATATAGCTCTCATTGTTCCCTGTCATCAAAAGGTCATCTACGTACACCACAAGATACACAACAGATCTTCCAACTTTCTTTATAAACAGCGTTGCATCATCAAGATCAAAATGTTTGAAATTTAACTTCAAAATATGCTCGGTTAATTTTTCATACCATGCGCGAGGCGCTTGTTTTAGGCCATACAAGGATTTGACAAGCTTGCATACCTTTTGTTCTTTTCCTTTCACAACAAAGCCTTCTGGCTGAGACATGAAGACATTCTCTTTCAAGTCTCCATTCAAGAAAGCAGTATTCACATCCATCTGATGAACTTTCCACCCATTCTGAGCAGCTAAAGAGAGTAAGGTACGGATGGTAGCCCATTTTGTTGTAGGAGAAAACATTTCTTCATAGTCAATTCCTTCCTTCTGTGCATAGCCTTTTGCTACAAGCCTCGCTTTGTGCTTGTCAAGTGAGCCATCTGATAGGTATTTGTTCTTGTATACCCACTTGCATCCAATTGGTTTGGTTCCAACTGGAGGGTCAACCAGCTTCCAAGTTCCATTCTTCATGAGTACATCATACTCATTCTGCATAGCTTCTTTCCACTCAACTCGAGTAGAAGCTTCTTCAAAGGAAGTTGGTTCAAAGTTAGTAGATAAATTAAATTCACAATCAAATGATACATCCATGTCATCACCTGAATTATCTGCTTCTCCTCCATCTTCATGTCTTTTTGAACTTCTCGTTCCCATCTTTCCAACTTCATCCAGATGGACACTTTCAAGTGTCTTTGTGGCCCATTTAGGAATCTTCAGTGATGGTCCTGGTTGATTAGCTGGTGGTGCTTCATTTACTTCAAGGTTGAGTCTTCTAAGTCTCTCAATCACATCATCCAATTGAATCTCTTGTTTAGGTGAAGTAGCAGGAACTTCTTCATGCGGGGGAGTTGGTGCTTCATATGGAAATTCCAAAGGTTGATCCAGAATAGGAATCCCCCCTTTAAGATTTGGAATTTCATATTCATTTTCAAAATATTTCTTTGGATGAGGATAATTTTCCAAACGATCAAGCTGTCTCTCAATGGACTGGTCATTTGTATTAGTCTCAAGAAAAATGACATCTCTGGAAATAACAAACTTCTTGTTTACCTCCTCATACAGACGTTATGCCTTGGATTTTTCTTCGTACCCCAGGAAAATGCATTTTCTGCTTCGAGCACCAAGCTTATTTCTTTGCTCCTTTGGAATCAAGGCATAATAGGTGGAACCAAAAAATCTGAGATTCCTGACTGAAGGGAGATGGCCAAACCACATTTCATGTGGAGTCTTGTTATCAAGAGCATTTGAGGGACTTGTGTTTCTCAAATAGGCTGCACATTTCACTTCATCACCCCAAAACATTAGTTTTACATTCTTAAAAAACATAATTGAGCGAACCATATTCATTATGGTTCTGTTCATTCTTTCTGCTACACCATTTTGTTGAGGATTGTAGGGAACTGTAGTATGATGTGCAATTCCATGTTGGCGAATATAATCTTCAAAAGCATTTGAAGTGTATTCTTTCCCATTGTCAATACGAAGTGTACCAATTTTATATTGTGCTTTTTTTTCTATCAATGCATGAAATTCCTTGAATGTTTGAAATGCTTCTGATTTTGTCTTTAATGCGTAAATCCAGCACATTCTTGAGTAGTCATCAACAAAGGTCATAAAATACTTATTCCCATTGGCAGAAGGAGTTGACATTGGGCCACATAAATCAGAATTCACTAATTCTAATTTCCTACTTGCTCTGAAATTAGATTCATGGAATGGCAACTTACTGTGTTTCCCTAATATACATGCATCACATTTGCTCTTCTCTTTGGGAATGGTGGGCAAACCAAATACACCATTCTTTCTCAACAAACGAAGACTGTTATAATTCAAATGACCAAATCTTGCATGCCACAATAAACTTGATGAAAAATTACCTTCTCCATGCTGAGAGAGGTAGGCATAGTTCTGAACCCTTGCAGATGAACCCTTTAGCTTCAGCAGCTTCCCATCTTCGTATCCAGTCATGATGACTTGGTTGTCATAGGACTTGCTTATTTCTATGATTCCATCAAACATGTGGATGGAATGGCCTTGCTGTCGAATCTGCACCAAGGACAGCAGGCTTCTCTGCAACTCTGTAAGATAAAGAACATTCTTCAATAAGAAATCAGGGAATCCATGCATCTTCAGCCGAATGGTGCCCATTCCCTTTGGTTTAAGACTTGACTTATCTGCAAAGTAAACTATGCCATTTATTGTTTCATTAAGTTCTTCAAAACAGTCTTTTCTAAAAGTCATGTGTGATGTTGCACCGGTATCAAGTAGCCAACAATCTGTGTAAGATGAAAGTGAAGTCATGTCATTAATACCAAGATTACAATGTGCAACAATACAATGAGCAGAATCTGAAGATTTACTAGCATCTTGGTTCTTATTGTCATCTTTCTTTTGGTTATGTTTGTCTTTGATGGAGTCCCACGAAGCCCAACACTGATCTGCTGTGTGTCCAATCTTTCCACAACGCTTGCACTTCAAATCTGATCTTTTGTTGGAGTTTTTTCTGCCTCCTCTACCTTTGAAGTCTCTTCTTCCTCTGCCTCTCTTGCTACTTTCTCCTTTGGGATGATCGTTGGATTGGTCTTTAGTGTGGTTCTTTGATTTTTGAGCAAAGCAAAGTGATTCTTTGGCAGTGAGAGTGGCACCAACTACAGATGCTATAGATTGCATCTTCTGTGATTGAATCTTGCAACTAAAACAATAGGAGAAAAGAAGAAAGAGTAAAGGTGCAGGTCTAAGTCTCTACCACGTTCCTCAAGCTTTACAACAATGTCAATGTCTTTGCTGTTGTCATACAAACTTGAAATACAAACTTAATCCTCTCAAGCCTACAATATTTACCTGACTGCTAACAGATAAGAATTGTCAATGTGCACTGTATGAGAAGAAATTAATTGTAAAATATGATTCTCCTTCACAAAAAGTGCAAATACAATTCAATCAATTCAGCCAGATCTTATAGCATAGACTTCCTCTAAGAGAAGGAAACCCAGTCTTCTACTAAAATAAAACAAAGTAACTTTAATCAGGCAGTTTTCCAGACCTGAAAATGGCAAACTTGGATTTCACAGAATGCGAGAAGGGCACGCTATTTTCACCGAGAAAATCTTCCAGAACTTTCTTCACTTTACGGTCTACAGAAATACCACTTCAACGTAGTCTTTACGGTATTCAATGCACAAATCTTCAACATACCTCCATGCACTTGAGAAACACCATGAATCTTCACCAGCAGTATTTAGTCACCGACTTCAAGGAAGTCACAGTAGCATACCATGGCTTCAATCTTCATGCAAATCAAAAAGCGTGAATATTCATCCTTCCTTCATCATTCAACAAAGTAGCAAGGCGGCTTCAATAGCTTCAGTCTTCAATACAATCTCAGATGCAACAATTGTCCTCAACTCATAGCAACAATATTCAGTTCACAATCCACGAAATACAGCTCAAGAAATTAGGGTTACCATACTATGCACAAAATTAGGGTAAAAATTAGGTTTTATTCAGTCTCCAACGGTCAGAGACAACACAACAAAAATATGCAACTTTTTACCTTCATGCAGCAGTTCCAAGAGTATACTATTCAAGTTCATGGCCCCAATACACCGTTCACATCATATACAGCAATCATGGGCCTCAGCACGCACAGCTCCAGCATCGGGTGATTATCGCACAAAATTCCTCAACATAGGGTTCGTAGCTCGCAGAAATCGCATTCATCTTCACTGTTGCAATAGTGCCCAACACAGGTTTCTCTAACACTCATTCCAATCTCTACCCAAGCTTTAATGTTGAAGCTCCAAATGATACCAGCTCCACTCACACTCGCAACTCCGGACAACACACTCGCATGTAGGAGACCATGGATACCATGCAGCAGAGATCACGTAGTTAATCGAGAGATCCCACCACTATACATTCTTACAGTTCGCAGT
The DNA here is from genome assembly GCA_001517045.1 of Pseudotsuga menziesii. Taxonomy (NCBI): domain Eukaryota; kingdom Viridiplantae; phylum Streptophyta; class Pinopsida; order Pinales; family Pinaceae; genus Pseudotsuga; species Pseudotsuga menziesii. The sequence continues at coordinate 351,641 of LPNX010250407.1, forward strand.
AGCAAAGAGGGTGTTCACCAGACTTTAAAATAATCACTCTCTCCAATACGTAGCAAAGCACAATGCAGTCTCCAACCAATGGATTAGGGTTTACGCCTATGAGGAGAGATCTCAACCCATGCACAATACTTGTGGAGACCTCATCAACAAATAAAAAATGAAGCAACATCTACTAGATTTCTAGTCACGGTCATGACGGCCAACAATACATTCAATTGACCTCCAGTCTCAACAATTCCAATTGCATTCAACGGTCTCCACTCAAGTAGGGATACAATTCAATGCCCTCAAATGTTCAAGGAAGTATGCATCTCACAACAATCCGCAGCAATGAATGGAGTGGGAAAATAGCAGGTGCGAAGGAGAATGGATAAACATTGCAACAACAATACACAACAAAAATTGAATGAAGAGTCTTGGTCTATGGGAGAGAGACAAGTTACAATATCTTGGCCTACGCATGGACTGTCAAGCAGGCGAGTCGTGGGCTAGCTCTGAATGTGTAACAGAGATGGAGAAGAAACGCACACAGAGGAAGACTAACGACGGGTAGGCAGCCTGAAATAGATATGGCAGAGGTCAGAACGGAGGTCTAGTAGGCAGAATGCCAGGACTGAAATGCAGCCAGGAGTTATGGCAGGTGGTGCTCTGATACCACTGTTAGGTAAAATAACTCCCGATTCATTTATTCCATTGCAATATCATTTATTTATACATTACATATGTTGGTTGAGTTTCATCTTCCGACCAGCCTTTTCAGCTTCCTACATAAGTATCCATTTTCCTTTATTTATTTACAAAATATAATCCTGACGGATTATATTCCAACAAATTTCTTGTTAGAATGCATAGTATCGAAGTTATAATACCATCATCCAACATAAAAAGTCATACTAACACAGAGGTGTGAAAATGCATTTTGTATTGTGAATTAATCCATTGATTTAACAAAAATGGGCTTCATGGATTTGGATGAAGCTCAAGATTACATCCAGTTGTTCCATCCACAAGTGGAATCCATAGGGTTGCTTTTGGTGAGGAGTAGATTTGAAAATAATCTCGTTTTTCTAATTGTTAATTTTTATATATTGGTCCTGTATATCCTTAAGGTTACAACACCAAATACGTCTCATTTTACTTGAATTCATATTATTAAAATAATATTTAAAAAATAAATTTATGTATTTATTAAAGGTTAAACAATCCAACTAGCATAAATCAATCCACAAAGCTCCATTTGTTTTTATATTTTACACCCTTCTTCAAATGGTACCTTCTAAAGTTTAACGAATCATAGTCTACAAATCAAATCTTTATCATAATATATTTATGTAAACCAATTTATGTCATGGCATTTGTCTTTGTAGCTTAACTGTGGGCCAATGTGGAATCACATGTGACATAAATAGGGAATAATTGTCTAGGAAGTTTTTATCATCGTCATTTCAAGTTTTTCCTTACAAGGTACTTATGAGGTACAAAGTTACAGGAAGGAAAGGGATTATGGTTTATGTAGTTAGGTGTAGGAAGTTTGGGTTAAGGTAAGGGGTATGTGTTTTTGTTATGTCATGATTATGGCTATGTAGTTAGGAAAATGAATTAATATTAAGGAGTATGGGTTTTATATCAAGTGAAAGGATATGGATTTTGGTCCTGTCATGAGGGTTAGGAGTTAGGGATTTATAATTTATATATATTTTTATTAGGGGTCACGTTTAAATAATATTCAAGGGTAAAACCTAAGGTTTATTTGGTTTTAGGTGGGGGGTATATATTAGCACTTGGTCATAGTCAGAGGGTGTGTATTTTAAGGTTGGGGATAGGGGTTACAAGTACTTATGTAGTTAGGGATAAGAATTTAAGGAGTCTATCTTGGTAGGAGTTAAGGGGTTTTGGTTCAAGTTAATGTGTCGTCGTATTTTTCGTTCAAAATTTTGCATTTCGTTTGGGTTTAATTATGCATAGAAAATCCGATGTTATATATGAAAGTGGTAAAAAATATGAAGTTATATATCATTTTTTGTTCAATGGAATAGATCCAAATAATCATCCATGGTGTTCTATAACTTGACATGGTGATCATATAATCCCACTTGTGGGACAATGATTCCCTATGTAGGAAATGTATGATAAATTGGGGTTCTGCACATTGTCCATGGGATCACATGCATTGGCCTAACCCATGCATGCATATAAGTGAAACAAATACCCCCTAATCCCAAACCTGTATCTCTAGGTACATACCCTTTATCCCCTTATCCCTAACTACATACCCCTTAACCCCTTATCCCTAACCCCGACCCTAGATAACTCCTTACACAAACTCATGTTTTAAGATCATAGTTGGTTAGGGGTTGGAGGGTTCTACAAAAAACCCATGACTATGAAGACATAGTCTCTACCCATAATCCCATTAAAACTTATCCCAAATTCCATACCGCATCAACCCAATATTAAAACCATGTAGTCTCTATTTATATTTACATATAATAGATATCAATTTAAAACCCTACAAGTATTATTTATTAAATGTATAGAAAATAACGATGTCTTTTTTTACTATATTGTGTCATATTATCTTAGGATGCATTCTTATAGTATATTCCTAATTGTTAGGGTTATAGGGTTAGGTACTAACCCTGGTTGTGAACCCTTGACCTCTACCCATGCCCCCTAATTGTGAACCATTGAATTCTATCCATACCCCCTAACTATGAACCTTTAACCTCTACCCATACAACCTAAATATGAACCCTTGGTTACTAATAAATATTAGAGGGTTTTAAAATATTATTACATGGCACTATATAATAATGTGTATTAGAGGTTTAAGCATGGGTTTTATTGACAGATCACATGCCATTCCAACACCATGCACAGATAGCTAACCCTCGCGTAGTTCCAATACCTATCCAGAAGTCGATTTTGATAGAGGCTCCAACACTCTTATTTGGGAGGATTTAGATTGAGCTCTAACACTCCAGCTTCCCTCTCACCACATCTCATAGAGTTCATAGAGTTTGCATAAGAGGTGGATCTAGGAGGTCACAGAGGTCTTCTCATAGGTCATAGAGGAGGTCAAGTAGTTCACAAAGGAGGTCCAGGAGGTCAAGGAGTTTGTAGAGCAGGATGGGGAGGTTAAGGAGTTTGCAATATAGGTCACCATGAAGTTCGCAAAGAATTTGAGGAGGTCGAGGAGTTCACATAGGAGGTTAAGGAGGTTGATAATTTCATAGAGGAGGTTAAGGAGGTTACATAGGAATTCAAGGAGGTCGTCGAGGAGGTTGAGAATCCACAAAGGATGCAATTCCTCCTAAATGGTCAGTACCCACACTTACTTCACTTGAAATTTATGAGTTTGATCTCATTTTTTCTATGGAGTTTGGTTGGACGCCAATTTTATGTGAAATGTGCCTTTAATTCTTCATGAATCCTCATTTTTAAATCGTATTAGATATGAGCACAATCATCAATCATGGTATTCCCTTCCCATAAGTGTATAATCTAAGACTACATATAGAGGAGGCCTATAAGATGATTTTTCAAAACCCCTTACCTCGATTAATAGTTGTGCGTAGTAAATGGGCTATCGACATTTTTATTAATATTTACAATCAACTACAACTCTTTATTGCCACCTATATATTGGTGACAAGAATGATTCAAATTGATTTCTCCCTCACATCAATTTGGAAAAATCATTCAGTATTTTTAAACGAGGGAGATAAATTAGTGAATATGGCCTATCTTGGGTTTCTAGATTTTTAGATTAGGTTTTTAGGGTTAGATTAGTGTTTATTAGGAAATATTATGTTTATAGAGTTTCTAGGACTAGATTTTTTTTCTAGGGCTTGTATGGCTAGATTAGGTTTCTAGGGATAGATTAGGAATAGGGAATTTAGAGAGTGTGAATACTACTATTATTTATCAAAATTACACAAGGAGAATGACACTATATGCCTCCCTCAACAACTACCCTCACACTCGGTTGTTGTTGTTGAGGAGAACGATACTTAAGGAAAAGTGCTTATTGAGATGTTGGCCATTTTTTCCAATTTTGAACATGCAAGACAATTAAACGAAAAACCCCTTACTATTCAACATATACATTTTCAATCTTGGGGGAGAACTTCTAACTATGCATGATGATAATGGAAAATGCATGCCTTAATGCCTTGTAATTCTCCAATATGAATTATGCATACCCTACAAGGTCCTATCTGAACTTTTTTCTTATGGAGAAGGTAGAACCAAATAGGTATTTGGCATATCTTTCTTCCTCAAGTGAGGGGGTTTCAATAAGACTAGATGAAAGTGAGACATTCAGTAGGTCTACAAGAGTTATATCAACTAGATGTCAAAAGATCAAAAGAAAATTCCATAAATGCTTGGAATTTTTTCTCGTTGAATGGGGGTCATGTTCCTATGATGATGATACAATAGGCGACATTGAGGTACAAACATCTAGTGAAACAATGGGTACCCAAGGATCTTCTTGAACTAAACACATATTTTTGTGTGAACGAGAGGATATATCGAATTACGCCATCATCATTACATGGTTTAGGGTTGTTTTGCATGGATGGCATAAAGGTTGATTACGACATATATACAGAATTGATGGAGTATGTTGTGTTAACACAAAAAAGTGTTCACCTAGATCTACATGGTCTAAACCATATACATACATCGTATTCCTACCATATATTCCTTACTTTTGACGTTCACAATTGTATTTCCACAAAAAATGGTCTAAAACACCATTATTCCTTCCCATAAATGAAGGGATAGTGGACATTTATTATGGTTTATCTTCACTCCCTCCCAAAAAGGGATCAAAAAACCTAAAATAAAGAAAAGGTCAGAAAACCACAGGAAAATACCATGGGGTACCACATTGGGTTAAAACACTCTAGACCATACTATAAATACATTGTGAAGGGCTCTCCCAAAATATTTATGCATACCTTTTGTCACACATTCTCGTCGCCATACCATTCCCACGGTGTATGTTGAGAAATTCTCTATACCCATCTTGGATCCACTCTCCGTTTGACACATGTCCGCGGAGACCATTGGAGAACTAACTAGTGGAGAGGCAGACCACTTCCGAGGACAACCACAGTGGCCCATTCTACAGAAAGTAGGTATACTTTGTTTATTTGCATTAGTTTAGTTTAGCCGATATATTCAAAAAAGTTAAAAAATATGTGCTTTATGTTATTAGTCTAACTTTTTTTTTTTTTCAATTAACTCTTCCTTATGATCACATCGATCTAAGGTTAGTGCTTTTGCACGTGGCTAGGGAGAAATCCACACTTCAGTTTTAGCGACTCCACTTCGGTCAATCCATTTGATCCCTGTTTTTGCAGGATTAATACAAGTTTGTCTTCAGTTTATGCCTTCATCCTTCACAGATAGGGCCCCCTCATGGCCAATATGAACCTTTACTGCGTCAGTGTCTGCTCCCCCGACCCCTCTCAACTCTGTCTTTTTTAATTTTTTCTAGTTCGGCCGATTCATCCTTATCTGACTGAAATCCGTGGCCTAGTCGCTTTTTTCCGCCCAATAAGCATGACCTAGGTCACACCTATAGCTTCGATAAGAGTGACCTGGATCAAACAGCTATATCTCTCCTGTCACGGCTTTCGAAGCGATCCTAGTCATGCATGTGACTCAGTTTTCATTGACACAGCCGCACTTAACTCTTTGTTTTGTGCGACTTGCCTGTTTTTATCTTGATTGCTCCTATTTCATCCTATGGTGCGACCCCAGTTGTGCTTGTGTCTCATTTTTGAGCGACCTGGTCACATATTATCCTATGTTTTGCATGACTTGATAGTTTTATGTGTAGATCGCCAATGTGCCTCTGTTCTGTGCAACCCATATCACATATGTTCCTCTGACAAGCACGACCGACAGTTTTCAGTCTTTTTTGTGGCTGTTTCAAACCCTTCTTTGTCCCAAACCTTGTCCAGACCTATTTTTCTTTCCAGACCTGATCTTTTACAACCCCTTGGTGTGTTTGAGGTCTACCCTGCTTGGTTTATGATTTTCCATAGTTGAGCTCTGTAATTGAAACCCCACGCTTGTTTCCTATGTTTGATTGAAAATTCCTTTATTACTCATTTGGTTCAAGTATAATTTCATTATTGGAAGAAAAAAATTTATTTACTGCATTATCTGAGTTTGACACACATACAGTTGCACACAATTCACACAACTAAGTGAAACGCTCGGTTCATGACCCTAAGCAGAGCCTCAAAAAAATAAAAAAATAACTTAATATAATTCGACTCACGGTATAAACCCCATCTGCTTAACTATGGGAAGTACTTGGGAATAGGCCTAAAACTCATTGTAAGGAGTACCACAGGAACCCTGAAGTAGCTAGCCATTGAGAGGACCTGCCATGCGAAAAGAGAAATGACCCCTACCTAATTGACTAGTTCCTACCCCTGAGGTAAACCAAGAGTTGTCGTTTGTGGAAAAATGGTTATCACTTTTACTTGAGTCGTGGATTGAGGGGTACTGCCCCAATACATAAGCTGTTAGACAACATTGGTGGTTGAGTGACTCCCTTGAACCATTAGGAAGCCAATTAAAACTAGTTTCCATATTCATTTCCAGTCAATAAAACACAACAATTCAACCCATCACCATTTCTCCACTACGCTACTCCTATAGGCTTAGGGGGCACACCCCCCAGTTCGGTTCTTTAAATTGTCACCGTCGAATCCATCTTCGATGTCACTCACCACCTTCAGAGCCACACACGACCTTCGATTTCGATTCGGATTTCTATCAATCTAAACCAACCTTGTTCACTGCCCCATCTATCCCCATGGCTAGTGTGCATCAATATCCCTTCCATGGAGGGATAGTTGTCAGTGGACATGTGTCCTTTCCACCCATCATCACGGGTATCCCTTCTAGTGGGCCCATTTCCACAACACGCCATTGTTGGTACGCTACCCACTAGTGGTGGCCCTAGGCTAGCCACTACGATTCTTACCATCCCACCCTTTATACCTGGGGGCAGTGGCCCTTCCACATCCATTCCGACTATTCCTACTATGGGAATTCGACCTCATCCAAACCCATTCATGCATGGTAATTACGTTCCTGCAGCCACCGGCACCATTGCTGGTCCTTCCCAAGCCAACCTCAACTCTATCCTACCTTTCATGGCTAGTCTCAACCTGCCATATTTGGCAAAGTTAACCAATGACCCCATTTGTCACCACCTGCATTAGCCTCCTATGCCTACAAAGCTTCCCTCATACATCCCAAAGTTTGAGGGAAAGGCAGGCGAGGACCCTCAGAACCACATCATGTCATTTCACTTGTGGTGTTCATTAAACATCATTGTGGATTACTTTGTTTGATTGAGTTTGTTCCAACACACACTTGTGGGTGCTACAACCAAGTGGTACATTGAGTTGCCGCATGACACTTACCCCGAATTCTCCTCACTTGCCTCAATGTTCCTTGAATACTTTCAGCTACCTATCTGTTATGACGAGGGAGTGGAGATCCTTTTGTCTTGTCGCCAGACCATAGCTACCCACATCATGGATCATATATGTTATCACTCCAGGAAACTCCTCTAGGTTGCAGCTCGAGGATGCGTGGTAACTTAAATGTTATTATGGTTTTTCTAAATGGATCAATTCAGATGACCTAAAGGACCTCACATGCTCAAGACATGCATAAAAATCAATCAAAAGATAAGGCTTCTAACTACCAATGTTCAGAGGTTTGATAATAGGGTGAACAGTTGGAGAACTTACTATGCTGGTAGATTCATATATAAAGCAATTACATATAAATGGCTAATCATAGCAAGGAAAATTACTTGCAATTAAACTCATCAACATACAGATAGGATGACAGCTATCAGATATTAGATAACATGAATAAACCTGAATCAGACATTCAAGCACAAGTACAGGACATAAAAGATATGGAAGATGAACATATAATAGAAAAGGAGCTTATATTAGATGATGAATAACATGACAAGCTTGATAATAATAAGGTTCTAAAAGTCTTTGAATTCGAACCTTTGCTTCAAAATAAGTCTTAGGCTTTATAGCCTTTACAAAAATCTTCAGATCCTGAAAAGTTGGATCTGATTTACTAAAAATAGATAACATACCTGTTTTGCAAAAATTTAGGTCAAAAACCCTAATTTAAGTGCTAGTGTATCTAACTCTAACACTTGTTCACTCATTTAACTCGTTGATAACTGTAGTGATTACTGAAGTAAAGCTATAACCTATTATCTGACAGATAAGCCATGGTTTGTTAAAGACAAGTAGGGTTTGTGACTCATTTATCCTTGGTCGCACCCTCAAAAATGGAACAGATCCCTTCCACCGGTGCCTTTAATCAATTTTTAGCTTCATAATTCACCACCGAGGTGTTTGTACCCTTAAAAACTGGTTTTGTGTGTAACCATATCATTCTGCACCCTTTTGTGCTTTCGGTGGTTAAGGAAATAGAATCCTGAGTTTGTAAGCTTCTAGAAGCTCTGCTTTCGGTGGCTAATGAATAGCTGCTGCGTTTGCCTAAGCCACTGAAAGCTCTGTTTTTTGCAAAATTTTATTAGCATTTAATCATCCTTTTACACTTTACTCCTATCCTTTTGGTACTTCTTCAATATACATAAGATTTGGAATATCAGCAACATCATGGGCTACCTTTGGATTCTAAAGGCTTATTACTGCCTTTGCTAGGGTTTCAAGCGCAAGGTGTGCTTGAGATTTAGGGTTTGAATTCTTTGCCTAGGTGTTTTAGAGGTTTTGGTGATGTCCCTTTGATGTCTCTGTACCCTGCCTAGGGTTTGGATTGGCAGCAGTCTCATAGGCTGCTTCTAGGCCAAAGATGCTTATTGCCACTTTTGTTAGGGTTTCCAACTTCCTGTTCTTCTTGATATTAAAATTCTGAGTAAGGTAGGTTGAGTATGTTTTTGTCCGGTGCTGAAACTTCTTCTACATCTGCAACAAATCTTCATGGACTAGTAGATGAGGTTGAAAATGCCACCTGGAGGACTGACATGTCATCTTTTGTCGTAAATATTTGGCTAAACTGCTGAAAACTGGGGCTCAGAGATGGATTTGGTCCTTCAAATTTGTGAAACCTGTGTATAAACCAAAATATTTTTGTGTATATTGGCTTGTTTTGAGCAAAAACCTCTCTTGGTTTTTTTGAAAATCATTTTCATTTTCCCGAGATTTGTATTTCAAAAACATGTGTAAAACAGGAAAATTCTGAGATCCGAAAATTAGGGCCCAGATATGGATTTGATTCTCCCAATATGAAATACCTGTAGGAAAAATGAGAGAATTTATTGTTCTCTGACATGTTAGGAATAAAAACCTCTAAGCATTTTGCAAAATTATTATGCAGCCATTTAGAATCACCGTTCTAAAGTGATGCATTTTCACAGTAAAACACCAATTTCAGTGGCTTGAAACGCCATGAAGTTTCGGTCTTAGTTGCTGAAAGTCTATTTTTGGTGGCTTAGAGACCATTTTGAAATGACACTTAGCCACGAAAACCTATGTTTTGAGTTTTTTGAGTGGGTTCTCCTCTCTACATATTCTTGAATGTTCTTCTGTGCCTGCAAAATTGAGATTCAAAACCCAGGGAAGGATATTACAATGCTGGATCCAGAGAGGGCTTGGCTCAGTGAGAATGCATGCAGGACAATGGGGAATAGATTAGGGATAGGGTGCTGATTTTGAGGGGTTAATCATTCTATTGGTACTTGAGCACAATGATGGTAAGCTCTGCTGAGAACCACGAGATAGCCAGCACAACAATTATTTTTAACTGGGACTTGATGTTTCATGGTGGTTCAACTGTAGTCATGGGATGGATGGAGGGAAGGATAGGATTTTGGTCTCTATCCATCACTTCATATCAATAATGACCTTTTATTCACCAACTTATTATTTTCTGCAGTCCCCCAATCTTTTCAGCGGTTAAGTGCTAGATCATGATGTGCCTCATGCTAACAGCGTTTGATTTCGATGGATAAGCTAACTGTTTTTCCTCCTTTGGCCTTTTCGGCGGTTAGGGGAATCTTGGGTCTAATTGTTAAGCTTCTGAAAGCTGGGCTTTTCGGTGGTTAATGAACTGTTGAAAATTTTTCCTAAGCCACCGAAAGCTCCCTTTCCAAAATTTTATAAAAACGACGTCAACAGGATTTCAGTGGTTAACACAGTCCTGAGTCCAAATCGTTAGCTGCTGAAAGCTGGGCTTTTCGATGGCTAATGAACTGTTGAAAATTTTTCCTAAGCCATTGAAATCTAAACTTTCAAATTTTCCTGAAAAACAGAACACAAGGCATTCCAATTTTGTTAATCACCCAAACATCTTTCATAATATACCCTGAAATCTTCACTACTATGAAAAATAAATTGTTTGAGTTTGACCTATTGAAAATTAATTTATTTAGGAGATAACAATATCCATGAGTGGCGACGTCAACATATCTTATGTAAGATCCAATTGGACGATAGGATATTCCTTGACTAATTTCTCAAGACCTTACTCCCCCCCATATCCAAGGACGTCGCATATGAGCGACCTCAAAACGAGGAGGAATCCATCCTTAAGGCTCAGTAGTTCGATTTGATCTATTCCTAGTCTGGTTACTTATATACTGTCATATCATATGCTCCCCAAGATGACACCTTTCACAATGATACGTCAGGGGCATCTCACGCTGTTGATGGAGTCATCAGCTCTATTACCTAGCACCCCCAGTTTTACGCAGCTTCTCCCATTATGCCACCCCATCTGGGTAACACCCATAGTGTCACCCAACCAAGTTACACCCCTAACTACTCACGCATGATGGCTCAATCTGAAGATACTTCATCTTATGCTCCCACCAATTGCACCCCTGATTATTCATGTGTGAGGGATCAATCTGGAGCCACCCCATCCTACACACCTCCCACACCAACTGAGTCCAACTCATCACATTCATGGACCGGCTTGTTTGGAACACTCACGTTCTAGCCAAGCGGCCAGATTTCCAGCCCCTCTAGCTCCTCTGGTCTATTATGCACCACTTGTGCAACCCACTCTGGATCTGGCCCCGACTCCTCTAGTTTCTACAGGATAGGTTTATTCTCAGCAAAACCTTCATGACCAACCCACCCCAAATAACCAACAAGGGAAGGGAAAGAACAAGCGATGTAGAAATTGAGGCAATAAACATACCCAAGGAGGCGGCCAACATGCCAACCCTCCAAACAATAATGGTGCTAACCCTCTTGCACAGAATCCCCAGCGTCCCAATCAACCTGAGAAGAACCCACGGTTATAGACTAACCATCTATGTGCTATCTACAACACCTATGGTCATTACACTCATCAGTGTCCTCACATGGCTCGCATCCAACAGCTTCTCCAAAATGATAATCAACATGATCCGAACACGGGTGCTTCGGCTCATCCCAACCTAGCGGCACCAGGTCCTCTGCCTATGGTCCTCCAAAACTCCCTACCACACCAAGGAATGGTTTCAACCCAACCCTTGGCCCCACCTTCTCCTCCAACTCCTGTTGTAGCCCCACCTGCTGAGGCTGGTGTCCATCACCTCATGACATTGTCATCCGAAATAAACCTCTAAACTCAACGCAACTAGTATGGCTCCACCACCGAAACCGATGACCCATTAGCGATGTCTACCTCTACCAATTCTGATATGTCTCTACACTTACCAATACAACCCCCCGATGGGGCGGCCAGAGTCCCCTAGTTCCCTATGCATCGTGTCACAAACAATGCTACTTCCAGAGATGCCCTCAACTATAGTATAGTTGACGACTTAGCCCAATATCCTACAACCATGTCCATTTTGGAAGTGCTTAAAACTTTTCCATCACAACATAAAGCGTTGTTGTTCGCACTAGGTGTCATTGATCCATCTAATTCTAGGTCGATCACCTTCAAACTGGATTAAGGAGAACCTAGGATATCATCAACCGTCGCCTTCCAAGTTCCAGTCACAATTCAAAATTTGGTCATACATTGGTGCATTATTGATGAGGGGGAATCCACCTACGTTATTTCAACTTTCATTTGGAAGAAACTCGGGTCCCCTACCCTTCAACCTTCCACCACTACTCTTTGCGCCTATGAGGGCCGCTCTACTCAGTCCTAGGGGATTCTCACGAATGTCCATGTTGAGTTGGCCGGCAAAATGGTTTTGATTAACATTGAGGTTGTCAATACCCAACTTGATTACAACCTCCGCATTGGACGTAGCTAAATGTATGCCATGTGAGTTATGGCCTCTACTATCTTTCGACTCCTGATGTTCCCTCATGATGGGAAGGTTGTGACCATCGACTAGTTGACATACTACGATCTGAATGGGTCGGACACATTGGAACACATCCTTCCTACTGTCAACACTGTCATTGACAGTGCGTCCATTCCATCCTTATATGTTGTTGGCTCAGGCTTGTTTGCAAACACTCCTATGACAGACACCTTTTTGTCCTTACCACCTCCACCTATTTCGTCTAACGTATCGAATTTGTGCACTATCACATTCGGTACCATACCAACCACATCACAACATTAGTCGCAACCTCAACCATAGTCACCCAGGAATTATTGGGGTTCATTCCCGATCCACATGATTCCCTTCCTTTTTCCACCATCTGGCATCGTGAGCAAGCCTGTCATGGATACTCTCAACTTACCTAAGTTTACGTTGGGAATTCCTGTGTGGTACCTCGATCCACCCACCCAACCCCAGGTTTTGTTGAGTCCCTTCCAACCTATTGAGACAGTGTATCTCCCACCTCATAATCCATTGAATACTACTCCTGTCTCCATGCCTGCCCCTCCTCCTGCAAAGAAGTTTGGGGACAAGGCCACCAAATCAATGACTAGACTTCGTCCGACTCCCACTTGCGCATTATGCGATATCCAAGTTCATGCAACACAAAACTGATCAGATTTGCCTCTCCTTCGCACCCACATGAACGCTATGGATGAGACCGATGGTACTACGGTAGTCATCATCTTGGATCCACCAATGGTTAAGAACAAGTCATTGCGAACCAACCAAACTTGTGCAGTTTGTGGCTTACATGGTCATTACTCTCACCATTGCTCAGACTTTCCTGAGTATCGGTCAGCCCTTCACGACCTTCGAAAACACTCCCATGAGTCCGACGTTACCATCCTTGAGGTGATACACCCTCCGGCTTCTTCCTCAGACACAACCAACACCATATACATGATCTCCACTTAAAGTAGTCCTTCCGTCTCCTCAGACCTAGAGGATCCCTTCGATCTATCTACACATTATTTTAACAACTATGAGGATATCCTTAAGGCTCTTTCGACTCCAGATTACCCTTGGGATGATATGCACCATCCCTCATTCTTTGTTCCTGATGAACCTTTGTCATCATCGAATCAATACTTAGTTGAATCCAAAGACTTCATCCATGGCAAAGTATACAGGTTCAAGAACCCCATTCTAGCACCCGATGCCTTTAAAGAAGGGAATATGGATAACATTTTGCCAACCATTAAGGTCAACATATCAACCAACCCTGAGGTATTTGAATGTATTACACTCAGAGCATCTTGCTCCCTTGAAGAAGTGGCTTCCTACAAAGCACTTTTTTCTAGAGTTTTGTGATATTTTCTCTTGGTCCTATACCGAGATGCTTGGGCTTGATCCATCTATCGTCAAAAATTGTATCGACACTTGGCCTGATGTTGCGCCCATACACCAAAAGAAAAGACCCATTCACCCCTCAAAGGCTCATTTTGTCAAAGATGAGATCGAGAAACTACACAAAGCAGGTTTCATATACCTCGTCGCGTATACCACTTGGGTTTCTAATCCTGTTCCCGTTAACAAAAAACAAGGTACCATTCATGTCTGTACTGACTTCCGTGACTTGAACTTGGCATGTCCCAAAGACAACTTCCCCACTCTATTCATTAACCAAATCATTTATGCATGTGTCGGCCATGAATTCTTTTCTTTCATGGATGGTTTTTTCGGTGATAACCAAATTCAAATCCAGAAAGAGGACCAGTACAAGACTGCTTTCACAACCCCCTAGGGCACGTTTGAGTATCAAGTTATGCCATTTGGCCTTAAAAATTATGGCGCCACCTTCCAGCAAGACACGATGTTCTGCTTCCATGACCTTATCCACATGATATTGGCTTACTTAGACGACCTCACGGCTCACTCTTGGAAGCATTCACATCATCTAGATGACTTACGACAAGTATTCTTGCAATGTCGCAAATACAACGTCCGCTTGAACCCTCTCAAGTGTGTGTTTTGTGTCCTAGTTGGGCGTTTACTCAGATTTATCATATCCCACACGGGGATTGTGGTTGATCCTTTAATGAAGGTTCAATCCATTCTGAATCTTCACCCCCCACGTACTGTGCGCCAGCTACAGAGTCTCCAAGGCAAGGTCAACTTCCTTCATCGAAGGTTCTATGCCTGAAGTTGCTCACCACGTAGTACACTTGTGTCATAGTTTTTCTTTGTTGTTTTACATCGCTCTTGTCATGAGTCTCATGGTTTCTTTCCTTGGTTGTTCCAGATGGATCCTACCTCGCATCACTACATTGGATTCGTTGACAGAGTAAGTAGGTGGTCTCCTAATCTCACCTCGGCTATGTGGATCATTTATTCCTCGTCACATGAGTTGATCCATATCGACGGAATGTGTGTTGGCATTGCTACCAACAACCAGGATGAGTATGATGATGTCGCAGGTCTCTTGACCACTTCCCTCCACTTGGGTATTCGTCACCTTGATGTCTTCCCAGACTCCCAGTTGCTTGTCTCCTAGTTGAATAGTTGTTATCGGGTATGTGATCCTTGTCTCTTTATAAATTTCCTGCGCACTAGACATTTCGAATCCATTTCATTCATGCATGTTCCCAGAAATCTCAATAGTGTAGCAGACCAAATGGCTAATGATTTTCTAGAGTGGCACATCAATCATTGCTCTAAGGTTGGTACTTTTGCACGTAGCTGAAAGAAATCCCCACTACATGTTGGACCTTGTTACAACTACAAATATTGGATACTCCTGGTCTAATATACACAAAGTATGCGCAGATATGGATTGTCAGCAAATTATTTACAACTGAAAGACAAAGATTAAATAAAGGAGCCACATTGTACATTTACGAAAGACCAAAATCCACAAGGAATGTTGTGGGGTTTATAAAAAATACACAACCAAGGTCTACATTTAAGAAACTCAACTGCATATTTGAGGGGCGTGGAGGAAACCATGTTTTTGTATGTGCCATTAAATCAATAGTTGTAGGGGAAGAGTTGCTTATTAGTTACAATTTGAATCGAGTAGATACAAACACGGTTACTATGGGAGTGGTACATCTAACAATTTACCTAACCTTTTATTAATTAATTTAACCTATCAAGGATTTTTTGTTACTCTATTGTTATAATTTTGTTTAAAATTTGTATATTTACTTCGCAGGGTAGTGATCAAGACATCTCCCTAGCAACTGGTCAAAGGAGTACAACTTCCTCGAGGAAGCATGTATACATCTTTGTAATAGTACAAATATAATTTGAAAAAAAAAATTGTTGTGTTTTTTCATGAGTATATTCATTTGGTTTATATAATGTTATTTGTATATTTGTTGTAGAGTGTTGATTGAGGAAACCACCCGGTTGTTGATCACACTATAGCAGCCTCAGGGCAACAGTTATACATGATTGTAATTGTACAATTTAAATACGCCAAAATGTTTTCTTATTGTGTTGTTTTCATGAGTATTTTGGTTTTGTTTGGATCATTTTTCTATGTTTTTGAAGCAGGTTGTTGTAAGGGGCACCTCCCTAGTAGTAGATGATACTGGACCTTCCTCGAGGCAACAGGTATACATTGATGCAATTGTACAAATATAATATAAACAACAAGTTTTATTTGTTATGTTTTATCATGAGTATAATATTCCATTCATTTAGATAATGTTATCTATATACTTGTGGTAGAGTGTTGATCAAGGAAACCACCCGCTTGTTTATCAGATGACGACAGCCTCAGGGAAACAAGTATACCTTATTGTAATTACACAATTTAAATACATCAAAATTGTTCTTCTTATGTTCATACCGTAAGTATTTTGGTTTCGTTTAGATAATTTTTTATATGTTTTTTATGCAGGGTGTCGTAAGGGGCACCTCCCTATTAGTATATCGGGGTAGGTCCCCTATGACCATTGATTCGATGAGTAGATGATCCTTGAGGCAGAAAGTATAACTCATTGGAATTGTACCAATACAATATGGAGTATAATGTTTTTTTTAATTTCTTTTTTGTGTGTATATTGGTTTCATTATGATAATGTTTTCTACTTCTTTTTGGCAAGGGGATGATCAGGGCAAGTCCCCAGATGTGGATCAAACGACACCAACATCTAGACATCAGGTAAAGCTAATTGTAATTTTATGAATCTATCATGATCAATATGTTTTGTTAATATACTTGTTTCCTCAGTCTATTACTTTCACGTCAATAATGTTCTATATATTTTTGATGTAGACCACTGATTCAGCATATGAACTAGCGTTAGAGTAATCAATAGCTTTAGATGTGGATGATTTGATGTGCGATGTTGGCATTGGTTCTTCTCTAGACCCAATTACGATGATAGAGAAGTCCTTGAGAAAAATTAATGAGGATATCCTTCGTCTGTTATTCATTTAGCCGCAGACAGGTGAGATTAAATCCACGGTTGATGTTTTAGTAAAGATATCACATGCCTTACAAGTTGTGGAATCTTGAATCATAATATAAAATCATTTAGTAATTTATATTTTTTACTTGTATATGATGGTGAACTTATGATATATGGTTTGTATTTACAGGATTTTCTGCGACCACACACTAGTTGTCAAGGCTTTGTTGTCCCCAGTGATGATCATGGAGAGTCGTCACGTGATCAAATGAATCCACGTACATCTCATGTGTCACTGTGGTTGACTAAATAGACAGCAACATGTTTCACGACACCCCCTAGGCCAGCTATGAATGCACCTGCTAGTGACCAGTGCACACCAGATCGTGCAGAAGAAGGGGTTGATGCAGATCCTACTAGTATTAATATTTTTGAAGCAACATTTCCTGGATCTTCCCATGTCACTAGCGTGGGTACAAAACAGACAACATTCTTGGTGGACAAAGAGATCGTTCCAATAAAGATAGAGAAGATCCCAGGTAATTATTATGCATTGTTCAAGTTAGTGTTTATAATTTGATTGTAATATACTGATAAAACATTGTCTTTCAACTAATGATGGCATGATCATTTTGCAGGAAATGATGTTTTTTATAAACATATAAATAATTTTTCCTTGGAGATATTTGGTCCCACCATTCACACAAGGTGGTATAAACAAATTAAAAATTTAAAAGATGAGCTCACTAATCGGTTGGATGGCCTATTCAGAAACGAGACCTTTAATAAAGCCATGGTCCTAAAGAAGGCTAGAAAACATATGAATATTGCACAAGACCATTATAGGGTTCACCTAGAAAGGAACCATAGTTTTGAGCGTCCTTCAATGATTCCAGCTAGAGAGTGGAAATCCCTAGTGGAAGATGGAAATGAGAGGGCTATGAGAAAACGAGGAAAGCTACCACCAGGCACGGGGAGGTATGCAATACTTTCCACATTGTAATTCTAAACCTTATTATTATCAATTTATATATCATATTTGGATCATATAACGTGTTTTAACACTTTCATAGGATGTCTGACACATCAAATTTTACAAAGGCAAGATAAGAAAAAATTGGTCAGCACAAGCTTGGGCCTGGTGGTTATTCAAACTTGGCGGCATGAATTGTAAGTATCGAAAAACCAATAATGCATACAAATAATAAATTGCAAATTATTTTCGTTGTATTACACCGCAAAAGGTAAACTCATGACGTTATGCAAATATGTAGGCCGACAATTTCAAAGAAGTGCCCATTGAGGAAGACTTGAAGCTTGGCTTCCAACATGGCTTTAGAGTTGTTGTTGAACGTCAAAAAAACTTGTCTAGGAAAACACAAGCTTATGGTTATCCATCTTGTGCATAGGTATATAAAATCTATATAGCTTAATGAATATTTATTACTTGTGCAATCTATTCATTATAAAAAATTTCCATAAAATATTGACTCTGTGTTGAGTAGGAAAGCAAAAATCCAATCAATGTCGAAGATGGACAACAACTAATCGAAGATCATGTTTCGAATCCTGGTAATGAATTTATTATTTTGCTACAATTTTAAATATTGCATTGTAGATGGTGAACATTAATTGTACTTTTCTATGTTTCAACTTCAGAGCATGTAGAGGGTCACACTGTACAGGTTGAGACTAGAGTACATCATTTGGCCACATTAGGTAAAAAAACACCTTTATAATTTTTTTTTAAATGAAATACTTGTCATTATAATACCATAATATATCAATGTAACATTTTCAAATTAATGCAGCAAATCTGGATCCCTTGCCGCAAAATCCACGACAATGAGTTTCTTCTTGATTTTGTAAAGAGAAAAAAATAGAAAGAAGTGACTGAAAAAATACTTTGAAATTATTTTCGATAATATAATGTCATGCATGTTTTTTACCTATTGAATTAATGGATATTTTAATGAATGTTAGATTTTATTCAGTGAACAGTAAATATTTCTTTATGATGAAATCTACCTGTTTGCACATAAAAAAATTTCAAGTACATGCATTGGGTATGTGGTATTGAGAGTGATGTGAGGGGGGGAGGGGCCATAAGAGCTTCCACCTTCACATTGTGGGTTCTATTCAATATAGAATATTAAATTATTCTCGGAACAAAGAGGAGCTTACTGAATGGCTATGGTGGCTTAAGGAAAAATGATGTTCAAAATCAAATAGGTGAGGCAATCGAGACATGGAAAACTTATGATAGTTTGAGAAAGGGTAAAATCAAATGAAATTAAGCATAAACAATAATATCACTAATCAATTAAATTTTTAACAATAAACCATGGGCATGTAGCTATGGATGACACAATGTCAGATTGATAAATAATTTTATCAATGTCCATTGAATCAACACAATAGTAGGTCAATAAACCCTAGGGTTGCAGCTAGGACATAAACCCTAGTTGTGGGCATAAACCAATAGAGAAATGAGTAAGGGATTCCCACAGTATTGTATATCATGTTGAAGTTTGTAAGAAAAATCAAGGATGAAATTAAATCAACCAACAAACCCTAATTCCTGTAATAAACAAGGAGAAAAACAATGTGAGGGTAGCACAATATTACAACCTAAGAAGTGTATTAGAGATGATTTATGGGTGCAATACTATAGGGAGAATCCATAAGTGTTCTAGAGAGAAGATGAAAACCAATAACAAGATAATTTAGGGTGCTCATAGTCTAAATCACTTGTATTCAAGAGATTAGGAAGTTCACATGAGGCATGGGTCCTTACCAAATTTATGCCGAATGGAAAATTGTGTCATTCTAGAAAGTGGGAGGGTTTTAGTTCTTGTTATGGTACATTTTTGAATAATTCATTGAGTGAAGACCTTACTATACTCATTGCAACATGTACAGTAATATAATGTAATATTTGCATTTCTTATTAATAATGGAACTAGGATGAACAAAATTTATTACATCTGTTAGATTTCATCTAATTTTTTCTACAAGCTTTCTTATTAATAATGGAACTAGGATGAACAAAATTTATTACATCTGTTAGATTTCATCTAATTTTTTCTACAAGCTAAGGAAATAAATGAATTGGTGATGTTTTTAATTCACGAGTGTGTTAGCAAAATAATGTGGCCTCTACAGTTTTGGAATATGTGTTCTATCTCTTATCATCATTTTTCATGGTACTAATAATATTTGTAATATGATGTAGTTGTGAGGGACCCTGCATGAGGTCTTTCCATCCAAATAGAGAATCTGGAGAGGAATCCAAATATAAATATCTAGGCTTAGCAAAAGCACAAGTAAGGGTAAGTTCAAGATGCCGCCACTTCTTATAAATGGGATGCTAGTTTTTTAGCTTTTCCAATTCTTGCTATTATCTTGATTTCTCATTATTACTCATATTTGGTGTAAGATATACAAAACTTCTTATGCCTAAGCTATAAGCATAAGAATAATCAGTACAACTTGATAAAATGGTATGCTATTTAAATTAACACATTGTCTTGTGGACATGAGTATATTCATGTGAACATATATAATATATATTGACATGGTGTGTGGCAGGTCCCATATATAGATTCATCTTTGGGAGGTGTCAAGCTTGACACAAATGGTCATAGAGACCTATTTGACTAGGTCACTATACAACTTACAAAACTTAATGATCAACGTGATGTTGTACAACCTTTGAAACCGACATCCCTTACTCTACACGTATGACATATTGTACTAGTTGTCCATATTTTTCTGTAATCATTGTCTTTGGAATATTTCATTGAAAATGCTATGGAATATTTGTGCATATACCTTATGCATCCAACCCATTGAAAGTAAACATGCCATAATTATCCATCTTGAAAAGTATCCAAATGATATGAGGTCCTATTATAAACATTAAGTCGCCATCTCATTTACCACCATGTTGAAATTGACATTGCTAAAATATATAAGAAGATATGATTTGTTCTTTATCTGAGATCTATGAATAAAATGTATCGTAGACACACTACTATACTATCATCCCACATCAAATGCATATACTATATATATTTTATGCTAACTAATGCTTATGTTTATAGAATTAATAATGTAGTTCAAAATTAACTTTAACATCACTGCACGAGAATTCACCCCACAAGGATGACCATAAATATAATCCAAGATACATACATATTTGGTGTAGAACTTGTGAATGCATAGGTAACCCCAATGCACCACCATATCAACATGTCACCAATTCCAAATCCCACCTTACAGTACTACAAGGTAGATCTAATAGAGTTTCATCTATTACTCTAAGGAATCATAATGGAATGAGCAATGCTCACAGCATCAATAGAGACAAAGTATCACAATTTAAGGTAAGAAACAACACACACTGAGGTTTCATGATTGATAAGACTTGCCATACACCAAAGAACTGGTGTTTTTTTTAATTCTCGGTCATGGTCAAATATCTGATGGCTAGTCCCAAGATATCCAACGAGTGAGCCATACCACCGATTCCAAAAGTCGTCGATTTTCCTCTTTTTTGCTTGCATATGTGTCGATTAAATCATCTAATATCAGACAACCGTCCCCACTCTTTCGATGAGTATGTCGTGTCACCATCCTCAGCCATTCGACCGTATGTAAAGTATTTTGTGTTTGTTATCGATGGGTTTGTCGTCGAATATCAGTCCTTCTGTAAATTATTGGAAGTCGCATATCCGACTACTATTTGGTAGAATATCTGACATGCATGTGTCGCATATCCAATCTTTGCTATGTGTGGTCAGATAACTGACAATAACATGTCGGATATTCGATGGGACCATTTTTCTGTCGAATATCCAACGAACATTAACCAATGTTTAAAAAAGATGAGGCTTTTGGGATTGTCGACATATTAATGTCGAAAATCGGACATATATGTCGTCGGATTTTGGGTTCATATTTTTCCATGCCTCTTAGGTTGTCAACTCTGATAGAATGGAAAATATCCTTAAAAAGGTTAGTAGTGGAGTAGTGGTTAGACTTTATCTATGGAAGTGAAGCAAGAAGATGAAAATATTTCAAAGAAATTAAAAGGTACCTTGTAAAAGTATCATAGAGTCTTCCAAAAAATCCCTAAGGGGATGCCACCATATAGAGTTATGAAAACCAAATTGAGCTCATACTTGGAAGTACTCATCCTAATAGAAGGCCTTGTAGATATCCACATCAACAAAAGGAGACAATTGAGAAAATGGTACAAGACATGTTGGATGCATGCATTATTCAACCAAACAGGAGCTCATTCTCAACTTCAGTAGTGAGAATAAGAAGAAAATATAATGCTTGCAAGATGTTTCATGATAATAGAGATCTAAACAAAATCACCATCAGGGATCATTCCCCATTCCACATATTTATGAGCTATTAAATAACTTCATGTGATGGTACATTTCACAAAGTTGGATTTCAAATTAAGATACTGCCAAATTATATTAAGAGAAGAGGGAATCCCTAAAATAGATTTTAAGACACAAAAAAGGCATTATGAGTTCTTGGTCAGGCCCTTTGGGTTAACTAATGCTCCTTCTACTTTTCAAATCCTTATGAACAAAAAAATTTGACTTCATCCTATAAATTTTGTGTTGGTTTTCTTTGGTAATACACTACAAGGAAAATATCTTCCAACAAAGGTTTTCTGAAGGCTTTTAGTGTTACAAGATGTGGATGATTTTCAAAAACATGAAAAAAACCTCTACGAAAGCATCCACCATTGGTAATGGATGTTTTAGTAGAGGTTTTAATGGATTTACATTATAACTAAAAACTGGTTGGTCAAAATTTATAGAAAAGGTTTTTTAAACAATGAGAATATCATATAAATTCACTATTGTGTGATTAAAATAAGTGCATTGGTGCATACAATTGAATGTTATGATAGTTGTGCAGGTAAAATCATTAGCACTAGTGCGCTTAAAACAATAAGGTGCACTGGTGCATAACTATTTAATATGCACCAGTGCATGCTTTAGAAAGCACTAGTTATGCAAGGACATATGAGCACTCTTAAAGCCATTTTGAGCATCGGTGCTTCAAAACCAAAGGGAAGCATCGATACACCCATTCTAAAAAAGAAGCGTTAGTGCTCCAATTCTGAATTGGAAGCATTGATGCACATATATATTATACGAGCATCGATGCACCCATTAATAAAAAGAGAAGCATTAATGCACGCGCGCGCGCGCACACACACACACACACACACACACACACACACANGCGTTGGTGCACCCACGCCAATGTGAAGCACCTGTGTTGATGCTCTAAGATCTAAGAGAAGCACTAGTGCACCCAAACCAAAGTGAAACATTGATGTTAATGCTCCAAGATTAAGAGGAACATTGATTGTCCAATGATTAAATATAGCACTAGTTATATCAAATAATAAATTAAATTTTATTCTCAAAAAAATATTTGTAACTAATAATTTATTAATTTTTTAGTCATTTTTACAATTAATTTGTTTTGTATATAGTATTTTTTATGTATGCCTAATATTGATAAATGGAATTTAATTAATAAAAACACGATTATTGGATTGTAGTGATAGCATAACTTTTATTTTAAATGCTTCAAAGTATTATTGAATCTCTTATTTACAATTGAAAAATAAAAGTACTTGTAGAATACTATAAAAATATATAGTTTTGATAATTGGAAATAAAAAATATAGTTGGAAGCATATGAAATAAGACATTAAAAATAAATAGAAGAATCATATTGTGATAGTTTATTGTGTAACTAAAATTGAAATGTTAAGCATTATTATAGAGTAGTAATAGTGAAACCACACATACAAAACCATAGTGAGTGTCAATTTACTCAATCCACTTAATAAGTGAACTTGTTGTAATTACAAAAGTGGTGAATTGTTACTTGAAAAAAAATTGATAACAACTCTTAAATACTACCCATCTACTAGAATTAATATGCCCAAAGTGGAGAATTTATGCTCTCATACCAAGAAAGAGAAATAGTAGCTTTGGTGCTCCAAAAAAAAATGAAGCACCGATACTCCTAAACAAAAAGGTAGAATCAATGCTTCAACAAGACCAAGGAGATCACCATGTAGGTCAAATAAATTCATAAAATTATAAAGAAAGGGAGGTGAAAAAACCTTTGGACATGCACCCATGTTGCAAAAACGCATGCCCATTTCTTGGTTGAGTTTTCCCCTCATTTTCTATCCATATCGTTGATGTAAAATCCTAAATCAAATCCACAATTAACCTTCAAATAAAGGGAAAACCCTCAAATGATTTTTTTAAGAAAGAAAAATTAGCTAATAAATAAGGAACAATGTTGAGAAATAAAAGAATAACAAAAAGAAAATCACTAAGGAAGGTATGCAACCATATTTCCCAAAAAAATACCCATTTATTGGTTGAACTTGCCCCTCATTTTCCATTCATATATGTTGATGTAAAACCCTAAAATCAATCCACCATGACACTACAAAATAGAGGCAAAACCCTTGAACCAATAAATTTGTTATCATAGCAAAACTACTAAAAAAATTAATAGTGATAAATGGAATAAAATAGAAATAAAATCAATAACGAGAATAAATTAAATAATGAAGAGGGGAAAAATGGTTACTTGATTGCAATACTCTTTATGTTTCCATACATTCATGGTTATTTGTATTTCATTCTCATGTAGAGACACCTCTTCTACTTCTTCTCTCGTGTGGAATGAAAAAATGAAACAAACCCTCACTTTTTACACTTTTTAAAAGGCATCTTTCGGTTTTCGTTGCTTCCTTTAATATTTTAAAAAAATGTGAATCAATGTTTGGTGATTTGAAATATTATGAGAACTAGTGTTCCCATAACAAAGAGGAGTACTAATGCTCCAAGATCACTAGGGAAAAACATTATGTGGTATAAAGAAACCTCATGAACCTGCAAATAAAAGAAGGTGAAATACCTCGTGGATATGCACACATGTTGCACAAACTTGTACTATTTTATTTTTTGAACTTCTTTTTCATTTCCTAGTTACATATGTTGATGTAAACCCCTAAAATAAATCCATCATTAACCTACAAAATAGAGGAAAAAAACCTCTAACCAACCAAAAAAGTAGCAAAAGTAGATAAAAAATTAGAAAAAAACAATAGTGGGAAATGGAAAATAATAGAAATAAAATAATGGAAATAAATTAAATAATGAAGAGGAAAAAAAAAGGTTGTTGGCTACAATACTCTCTATATTTCCCCACCCTAATGGCTATTTGTATTGCATTTTCTTATATAACCACCTCCTCTTCCTCCTCTCTCTTATAGAAGCATATAAAGTGAAGACATGAAATAAACCCTCTTTTTTCCTCTTTTTAAATGTCGTCTTTAGGTTTTTCCGACCTCCTGAAAATAAGTTAAAATAAATGTGAATTATTGTTTGATGCAATGCTATACCAAGAGCACCGGAGCGCCAATACCTAAATATGAGCACCAATGCACCCATACCAAAGAGAAGCACCGGTTACACCCATAACTTAAAGAAGAGCATCGATACACCCACACTTTAAAGAAGATAATCGATGCGCCATTACTAAATATCATCACCTATGTACCCTTATCAAAGAGAAGCAGTGATGTCTTTTTTGGATATTAACACTCTGATGCATGTGGGCCATGGCGCACTAGTGCTCTTAAACTGTTGTGAAGAACCGGTGCAATATGACCAAAGAGAAGAATTGATGTATTCTAAGGTTGTTGACACTTTGGTGCACATTGGTATAGAAGCATCAATGCACCTAGACCAATATGGATCATTGATGAGTCTTCACCAAATAGGAGTATTGATTTCCTTTTGTCATGTTGTTGCTTTAATGCACTTGTATCCATGAATTATTGGTGAATTGCATATTAAATTTCATTGGTGTGTCATAATGGTTTAGGTGCACCAATAAAAAACATGCACTAAAACCTTTAAGTCCTCACCTCCACTAGAAACCTACAATGTAAACATAGAATGAAGAATTTTTGGGGGATGTTTTGCAAAATCTCTACTACAATAAGTTGTTTTTCTTGTAGTAATATACTTATCTATAGAAATTTAAAAAAATAGCATGGCATTAAACATGTGCATAAAGTCCTACAAATTCTTGAGAATAACCAATATATTAAAAGGTATAGTATGTGCTTTTGGGAAACAAGGGGCAGAGTATTTGAGTCATATTATTTCACATGAAGGACTCAAGGTTGACCTTCAAAAGGTTCAAGCCATCACTAAATGGCTCGTTCCTAAGAACATCAAGGGTCTTAGAGTATTTTTGGGTCTTACATGATATTATAGAAAATTTGTTAGGAATTATGCACACATTGTAATCCTACTTATATCTCTCTTGAAGAAAAGTTCATTTGTATGGGATGAAAACACTAGTCATTATCACTCTTAAAGGATGTTATGATTTATACACTAGTTTTGTTAACACCTAATTTTGGTAAAACATTCATAGTTGAATGTGATCCATTAAAACAAGGGATTGGAGTAGTATTGACACAAGAAGGGAGACCATCCTCTTTTGAAAGTAAAGTCAAGGAAACATACTTGGTGAAATATACTTATGAAAAACAAATGGAAGCAATTTTACATGCAATTAAAAAATGTAAACAATATCTCACTAGGAGACATTTTAAATTAAAGATAGACCATGATAGCCTAAAGTAATTTTTGGAGAAAAGGTTGTCATGAAAAGGGAAACAAAAATGGGTATTTAAAATGCAAGGATTTTATTTTGAAAAAATATACAAAGAAGGTAAGGATAGTGTGGTGGTAGATGCCCTTTCTAGAATTGAAGAAGCATCCAATTTATATTACATTACATATTTCATTCCTATGTAATTGGAAGAAACTCACTATGAATCATTGAGAAGACAATAGTACTAGATAGAAATGTAATGTCTAAATGAAAGGAATAACTCCATTGAACATTAGGATTGGAAAATATATATCCTTTGGTACAAGACTAGAATATTCTAATGCCCTAAATCTAGGTTGAAACAAAAAATAATAAGGGAGCCTCATAACTCTCCCATGATGGGACATTCAAGGTTCCTTAAAACATATCAAAGGATAAAAAAATAGAAAGGAGTGAAAAATTATATTCAAAAATATGTAAGAGAATGTCAAGTTTACCAAAGAAATAAAAGAAATATTATCAAGACTCGTAGGTTACTTCAACCCTTGCACATACCTAATCAGATATGGGAAGAGATATCAACGGAATTCATTATAGGTTTACCAAAATCAAAAAGTAAGGATGCCATTTTTGTGATTATGAATAGACTTGCAAAATATGATGCACATTTTTATGGAATTCAAAGTACATATACTGCAAGCCAATTAACACAACTATTCATGAACAAAATTCATAGGGTTCATGGATTTATAAATAAATAGTAAATGATAGAGATCCAAAATTCACAACAACAAAAAATGGAAAGTGTTATGAAATATAAGGGGGACAACATTAGCCATGATTTCAACATATCATTCACAAATAGATGGTGAAATATAAATACAAGTTTTAGAGAGTTATCTTTGTTGTTATTCTTTAGACAAACAATCTCAATGAGCCGAGTGGTTTCATCTAGCATAATGGTTGTATAATACTACCTATCATAGAACTACTAAGATGTCTCCATTTGAAGACCTTTATGGATACCCATCTCAATGGGTCAAGTGGTTTCCTCTAGCAGAATGATGGCATAATACTAACTATCATAAAACTACTAAGATGTCTCCATTTGAATCCCTTTATGGATATCCAACTCCTAGTATCACGTCCTTTTTGCAAAACCATCCATTCCAAGGTATAGGTAATATACTCACATATGGAAAAGGCTAAAGAAACTTTACACATTCTTAAAGAAAACCTACAAATGGCACATAATAGGATGAGGCAACAAACAAATTAGAACCAAAGTGAAAGATAATTTGAGAAGGATGATTAGGTATTTTTTAGATTTCAACCTTATAATAAATTTACTTTGAAACAAAAGAAGATTGAAAAACTAGCTCCAAATTTTAATGGACCCTACAAGATTATTCACAATATTGGAGAAGTGGAATTTGAGTTAGATTTTCTTCTTATCACATTCATAAGGTATTTCATGTCTCATAAAAAATGTTACGGGATCGACTTTGCTAGTACAAATGAAACTTTCAAAATTAGGCAAAGAAGAAAAGGGCTCTTGAACCTGAAAAAAATTATAGATCAACATTCCATTTCTCTTCAAAATAAAACCATTATGGAGTACGTAATCAAGTGGAAAAATATGCCTTCAAAAGAAGCTAATTTGGAAGATGAACAATTCATTAGAAAACACCCTCAATTACAAGTTTTGAAGCCATATTTATTTAAAAGAAGAGAGTTGTGTTAGGACCATAACCCTCATTCATGTATATTAGTTATGTTAGGTCTACCTAGCAATATTATAATTACAAGATTTGAGGGATTTTTTTAAATAAGGAAGTGGTGTTAAATCCATATCCCTCGTTAATTATTAGTATATTAGTTATTTTAGGTCAACCTAGTAATAGTATACATAATGTCCACTTTATCTCTAATTTATAATAAAGGAATTTCAATTGTATAGTGATCTTGTTTTGTGCATTGGATACCTTCTCAAAGAAGGTCGCCCCCTTGAATATGCCTATTATTCATCAACTCTTTGTCATTATAAAGATATGGACTCCCGTATTCTTTATTTATATTCTATTTTGGTCATTGGACACATAGCGTTTATATTCAAAAATATAGTTTGCAAAGGTCCAAAAGGAAGTTGCACCCAATAGACTAAACCAACAACCTATATCCGTGTGTTTTAAATGACGAAGACAAGAAGTAAAAACTACATACTCTTGTTGATAGCACAATTTACGTAACAATGTTATAACATGGAATGAAGAAAGACTAGTCAAATTCTTATTACAAAATTGTGTATAGTGATTAGTCTTGTAGTGGTTGGTCTTGAAAGGTGTAAAAAGTTTTTTCTCTTTGATTTACTTTATTTGCAACCATACAAGTTTTTCTCACAAACTTGAATGCATGTTTTATTAACGAATGTTCAATTTACATATAGGTTGAAGGTGTCCTTAGTGAAAAAAAACTACTCCTTCCTGAACCATTTTGCATTGACTACAAACAATTGCTAGCATATTTTCTTATATTAAATTTTATTGGCTAGATGTGTTTATTATCAAGCAAACAAGCCATTTTTCTATGAACATAGCTTGGAAGGCACACTAGGAACCACCAACACAAATGTCATTTGTTTCATATGCAATCCATAATTACAACAAGTGTTTCCATAATTAATAGAAATCGATTTCCCACAATATCGAATGATATTAATCAAACATTCACGCAACTTCAATAGTTTCACCTACAAGGATATTTCACGCTTTCCATTGACAATGTTGCCATTGCATACAAAAATCAGTGAGATCCTTTCCCTAATAGTATGTTATACTTTTGTGCGAAAAACAAATGCATTATATGGTTATTTTTATAATAAGAATTTGGCATTTAGCATACTATGCTCTTTACTTCCATAAAGATAAAAATGATCTATTGGATTTTCAAATGTTTATTCCATTAAATAAGTATAAGTATTATTTCTTAATAACTCAATTCCCTTTAAACAAAAATCATTTGTCCTTGTCCCTTCATTTAGATATCTATACTAGAATTATGTTGTTTCCCTTTGTTACACACATAAACAAAATTTTCTATTTCAACGGTTAAAGATATCGTTTTTTTGCAGTCGCTTTCTTGTAAATTGACTTAATAACACTCTCTATTATACTATTCTATAAATACACTACTTGTAAATTTTGACTTAATATCACTCTCTATTACTATTATACTATTCACATTGGCATTTACTTACATGCAGAGTCACATCACCATTTAGCCCAAAAGATCGGGATAATCAAAATGTTAGCCACTCGCGCTTTAAGAATATCCGATAAAGACCACTTAGAAGAGGAATTTGAACATCTAAAAAAGGTCTTTTTAAGCAATGGATAAAATGGAAAACAAATTAGTGGGATAATTCAAAAAGCGTGTAGGTTCAAAACTGATATTGGGAGCAAAGAAAAATGTTTTCCTAAGACTACTCTTCCCCTACATCCATGGTACTACTGACAAAATTGCCAAGATCCTAAGGAAGAGAAACATCAGTGTTTCTTCCTCCCCTCCTAACTCCCTAAGAATCATTCTAGACGTGCTGCTAAGGTTCCTATTAACAAAAAAATCCAAAAATGTGTTTACGAGATACCTTGCTCGTGTGACAAGAGGTACATTGGTGAAACATGTTTCTCTATTAAGGTTGGGCTAAAAGAACACATCATTCATCATAAATGAATCAAGAATTATGTCATTGCTAAGCATTGTCACAACACCAATCACCATATTTTTGCATCGAGAACACGAAGGTTTTGGCAACCATCCCTCACTATTATAAAAGAAAAATTAGGGAATATCTTGAGATAAATAACATACCACCGCAGATTCCTATCTTACTTAATTAAAAACTGCGTAAAAAATGGTAAACTAAAAACATATATGTTTTTGTTTTTGCTTGTTTTGTTAGTCAACACTAAAAATATTAATGTAATAAGCACTGAATGATTGTCAACCTACCCCTCATGTCACTCAAATGCTACATGCACTACAAATAAAAATAAAAATTTATGTCTACTATAGTTGCTTGTTTATTTAGATTCAAAAATTTTATGCTTTGCAATATTTTGTAATTTTTTGAAAAGTTGTTAGTCAACAACAATTTTGAGCTTTTGCAACATCTTTTTTCAAAACTTCTATATCATCTAGGAGAATTGTTTCCTGAGATTGACACACATATAGACTTAAAATATATAGAATGGAACTTTTATCCTTTTGATAAATTCACTAAATCATATATTGTCCTTCGCAGTCTAGTTTGGAAACAATAGTTGTATATGAAATATTTGTTTTGAACATCCAATTTAAAAATTTGTTATTTATAGGCATGCTTTTGTTATTGAAGAATAATTGAGATTTAATCTTACTAGTTAACTTAAGGTAATATTTCTTCTGTCATTTTTAACTAAAAATCTTATGTCATAGTTTAACCATTTTACTATTGTCCCGTAGTTCCTAGTTTCAATTTCCTCAATAACAACTATAGAGAAATCAAGGAATAACTATCCTACAGAAAATCAAGCGAGTGCTTCCATGAACTATCTCTTTCTCTCGACTACAACTTATTAAATACGCATAAACAGTCTAAATTTTTTTGTTGAGGAGAACTAAAAAAATGATGACTATGATATATAGTTAAACCTTAAAAATTTGATCTAAAAGGATGATTAAGTATTCTTGACAACCTTCCAATTTGTCAAACCTAATACTAATGCTCATATTCTAGTTGAAGTTGCAAAACAAAAAGGTAAAAGAAACAATAGGGATGAGTTGCTTTTTGAAGTAAATATGTCGTCCCAAGGCACATAATGATTCAAGTTCTTACTACTTACATGGTGTTAATGTCATTTAATTTACGATGCATTTACTTCTGGATCTAATTTTATCTCCAATCTAATACAAAATTCTAAGACCTTCTTATTACTATGGCTTTCAATTCCTTTTTCAACAACATTTCCTTTAAGCAATGACTTTTTAACTCATAGGAAAAACATTTTATCTCTTATCCTATGAATTCAATTTTAAATATTTCTTTGAAATGTTTTTCATGGAATTCAACTTGATTTTTTAGCTAGTGGTTATAGTCACACATGTACTTAGACTTGTGTTCCTTAAATTTCAAGCATGCAACCACATATAGCTTCCACAAGGGAAACAACTTTCTCTTTATTGTCCTTATAGGCATACACACTTTGACTACGTCAAAATCATAGGGTAAGATAGTAAAAATCTTGACAAAGACAAAACTTTTCCTACATAAACATTATTCAAGAATGAAGCTAGCTCATGCTTATTAAGTAGGGGCCCCAGTCATGATGCCCCATTGAAGTATCAAAAGGTGGATCCTAAGTCGTCGTTTACTCGCAAGTTAAAGTCTTAGGCCATTTACATTATGTTATTGTCATTTGAATTATTATACATTGTCTTTTAGATCTACTTTGGTCTCTACTCTATTACAAAGTTACAAAGCCATGTCGATGCACTTTCTTTTAATTCCCTTTTAACAACATCCTCTTTAAACAATTGGTTTTCTAACTCAAAAGTAGATTCAAGCTATTTCCCTTAGGCTTAAGTTTTGAATATTTCTTTGAATTGTTATTCACTGAATTTAAGTTCAATTTTTTGAGTCAATAATGGCAGTTCTATATGTACTTGGACTTATGTTTCTTGAATTTCCGAAATACAACTAGGCACAACTCCAATGATAAAAACAACTTTGTCTATCATGTCCTCATAGGGCATTTAGACATTGACTAGACGGTATCATGTCTCTCGTCATATGCAACAAAAAATGACTCTAATTTAATACATTCATAAGGCTTATTCGTACCCCAAATTTCACACGCATCTCTAAAATCAATTTCACTAATGTCATTGTATCAACACTAATATAATCACATAGCATCAATACAAACATCTTGAATTTGAAGAGCATTTCTAGAATTTACCCATTTGACTTCACTATATTAGCTCCAATACAATTAGAAACCATTTATAATAAGACCAACACAACAACTAAACAAATCAACCTTATAGTATCCATCCTAAACACCTTTATATTTTAATGGCTATAGATTAAGATTTATCATTTAGATACATAATTGATATTATATAAATTTAGTTTTCTTGAGTTTGACTAAACAATCTTGATTTTAGATTCGATAAGCCCAAAAACCATATGAAGCAAAAAAAATTATGTTCTTAAGTTAATTAAACAAAATCATTACTAATCAAGAAAACAAGACAAAATAATTACCAACAAAATACTTGTTTCTATTCATGGTACAATAAAACTTGTACTCCTATTGTTTCAATGTACTGCATGTTACCATATAGTGGACACCAAAGTTGCTACTTGTATAACAGCATAATTGCCTTTTTTTCCTTTTAGCAAAATCATGTTGGATAAAATATAAACATTTATTTATTTAGATTATGATCTATAAGAATTTTTAAAATACAAATTTCATTTACGTTATGCTTATGCTCATTTTCATTTCTAAACTATGTTCTAAATGATCTCCTCTATATTTTAAGCAACTCAACTACCAATAACATAATGCATTAATTCAGTTAACACTTTACATGCTCTTCCCTAAAGTATTTTTTCTATAGATTCTTTGTAATGAAAAATGGTGTTAACAAATTAGAAGTCCAATTGGTAAGTCCGTTCAGAACCTACAAATGGAAAATGATTTACAAGGCCTCATTAAGAAATAATAAATTTAGTTAATGAGTCACACTCATAATATGTACCTTGAGTCTAACAAGAGCCACGAGGTGGCAATGTCCCTGATATTGGTTTGCAATTGGCAGGACTCTACTTTGGTAAGAGCAATGTTATTTAGTTTTCTAGCAATTTTCAAATATGTTATTTAATTTATAAAGATTTTGAATTTATACATAAATTATTGTAATTTTTAATTGCTTCGAAAAAATAATTATTCCATAAAAATCAACTCATTATTTAAAGTGTAGATACATGAGTTATTTATCAAAAACTTCTATGATAAAAGCTTGTTAGCATAGCTTGTGACTCGGTGCAAGTCCATGTTTGATATAGAGCTGACACGTTGGATTATTCAATATTGTTGAGCTTGGTCGATCAATCACTTCAGGGTTTAAAATATCATACTTTCAGTGAATACCATTATGTATGTTTATCTACCGTCACTCCAAAAGCAATCCACGGATCCCAAAGAAGAAATGAAAAAACCTAGAACTAAATACGGCGAACAATATTCATTATGCAGCATAGCAATAAATGATGTGGCGGCTGCAGTGTGGACCGTTGGATCTCAAACAGATTGAGATCTAACAGCTCACACTGCAGCCGCCACAGCATTTATTGCTATGCTGCATAATGAATATTGTTCGCCGTATTTAGTTGTAGGTTTTTTCATTTATTCTTTGGGATCCGTGGATTGCTTTTGCATGTAAAATATTTTTTGCCACTAAATACACCCCACGGCCCCACCTCATCCTAAAAAAAATTGACAAAATCCATTTCTCTAGGAACAAAACAAATGCGATCTTTCTCGCTGAAATATAAGAGAAAATAGAACCCAGGACCCTAAAATTCAAAGTATCCATAAATAATATGAATGTATCGATATCGATATATTCTAGAAGCACATACAATTTTATTGATATTGAAATGGTAAAATAATTACTTTTCTGTACTGTATCAAATATCTCATTATCACAATTGCAAATGGTAAATTATTCAATGGTGTAAGATGCTATAAGGTTTCTGTACAAATATGAAACTTGGAACTATAGACAACATTTTACACTATATTAGCCAGTGGTCAAGAATGTTTAATCTATTGGGTACTTAGTCCACACTATAAAAAATGAAAAAAACATGGAGTACAAGTAGAACACTACCCAAAGATCAGAATGTATTTTTGAAGGGCATGGCAGAGGATTTGATAGCAATCCACTGTCATCTGACGTTCTCATCACAGATTACACATCTTAATGATTTTAGTTTAGCTAAGTCTTTTGGCAGCTTCTTCAGTCCAAAGCAGCCCCTCATGTCCATCACCTTTAAGTTTGATAGTTACTCAAATTCCATGGGAAGATCCTTCAAACACCTGCATAGTGAAATATCAAGAAAATTGAGTTGTTGAAGTTGACAAATAGGAGGAGGAAGCATTGACAAGCGTGGACATACACCTAAAGTGGCCTTAAATTCCCCAAGTCATCAAGTAACTTTTGGATAAGATGGAAGATGGCAATCAATGACAGACAACTTCTAAAGGCAAGTTAAATTACATCTTTTTCTTTGGTAGTTCCTTCAAATCACTACAACATCAAAATTAATTTCTAGAAAATTATGAAACATTGGGCATTGTTCATTATCCAATAAAGTGATATTCTCCAAACCTCACATAGACATACATTCAACTTTTCCACTCTCTCTGAGTATCTATAGTACGCACAAAGAGGAGAAAAAATCAACCTCTTAGCTAGCAAAAACTTAATATGAGTAAATGACGGCAAGTTAATAATTCCCTTAACTTTCACTATATACTATTGACTTGCACTGATTCAATTTGGAGAAAACAATTTCATATATAATTAAGTTAGGAGCAAACCAAGCAAGAAAAGTTTATTATTAACTTGCATTGAACCAATTTGGAGAGGACTATATTGTATTACCTTGCACCTAAACCAATCTAGATCATTGTCAGTTTCGAGTGGAGTTACTAGAGCGAGACCCAAAAAACTCCACAAACTTGTGTTGTCACTTAATCGAAGTCTCCCTGAGCTCCTTCACGGAACCTGCAAAGAAACAAATGTGAACATCAGGCAAAAAAATAATATATAACTCAAGTACTAATCAACAAAAATATAGAACACAAAGAGAACAGTACACACATACCAAATGCCTTGAAGATCGATATGAGCATGTTACTATCGATATCCGCATTTAAATTGAAAACCACCAGAGCGCCCTGGTCATGGCCTTCTAGGATGAACAGGAGCTCAACGGGAATGTTGTAATGTGCCCATATGGATATTCCTCCTACAAGTCCTCATGATAGTACCGATGGTGGTGGTGGTGGAAGTGGGACTTGATCGTGGTAATCATCATTGTCATTCTCATCTCCATATCCCTTTTCTTGTTTCCAGTGAAGCTCCTGTATTTTTGTCAAGCTTGCTTTAACATGCCTGAGATCATAATAAAGAACTGTGACAATCTCTTCTCATTCTCTCTCCAAATCCAATGCACGCATAGGACCTTAGCCCTCTTATTTGTGCCTCATATCCTCTTCGCTCAATTCAGCAGGAACAGAACTTAAAAGTAGCACTTGAGATGCATGTTCTCAACCTAATGGATAAACAGCCCTAGGACTCGAACCCACGACATTGCTTCCACAACAAAAAACAACACCAGTGTTGTTCATGTTTTTGTACTCATTATAGCTATATTACTTGAATAAGGAAACAATGGAAGGAAATGGATTCTAACATCTCCTTGAAAACCAACAAGAACAGGGTGTTGTTGTTGCTTGTTATCCCAAAGCGGCTATAGAATTGAGGCGTTGGGATAAGGAATACCCATATCAAAGAGGATTATGCAATGGTACGACTGGATTCACAAAATCGAATATGCGCATATCATTGATGAAACATATGGTTGTGCATCTATGCAGTAAGAATAATATATTGTTGGAATAATATATTGTTGGTGGTGGAGGTGGAATTTGCTGGAACATAGCATAAGGACATGGTGTAAACTCTTGGTTACATGGGTCTCGATGTCCAGAAGTCACTTGAAGAAGCATGACCAGGGGCTATTGTTGTATCCATCATAACAACAACAAATATTTTTTAAAGATAAAGAAACACAATAGTGATTCAAACATCGGACCTCATGAAGCAAATTTTCAAAAGCAAGCCTGAATTCAGAGGAAAAAAATCACAGTACTAAACACTTATGAAGTTCAACGCCTACACATCCTAACATTCATTTTCTTCTCAGTATTCAAATTCCTTGTTGATACTCTACACTAATTAAAGAATCAAAGTCTTCTAAGGCTTCTAAGTATAGATAGACATACCACCCGAGACATTAAGCATTATTTCCATCACAGTACAGAAAAACCCACAGAATCAACACTCTCGGATCGATGCACAAAGATGGCCCTCAAAATAACACATTCCCAAAGTTTCCTCAAAGAACTCCCCAACATGAAATCCCACCACACAATTTCAATATAAACCACATAAACCCTCATATCATATTACTCCAATACTTCCATTAGAAGGAAGACATGACATAACCCAAAATTGGACCGCAATTCATTCCATTTTCTTAAACTCAAAGACAACACATACACCCCCACTACACGAAGAATATGACACGAAATGACTAACCTTACTTTGCCACCCAGTAGAGTGATACAAAAACAAATCAAATGAAAGACATTGTACATTATCTGGACTGTCAAACACATAGGGAAACATGAAAGAAAACTATAGATTCATATTCAAAACATCAACCTACAAAGCTTGCCTCCTCTTCTTGAACTTATTTTTCTTCATTGTTTCTGTAAATATTTGATTTTTTATGATCATGGAAACTGCTACACAGAAGGCTCTCCTACCATTTCATTACATGATACACTCAGCTGCTACAATACAACTAAGCAAAAGCAGCCCTATATCGCAAATACCCAGAAGGAGAACAAAAAAATTGCACTATGGCCTACATATAAAACAAACCTGAAACACCATGGGAGTTCCTTATCCTTTCCTTGAGCCCGTTACGATAGATACCGAAAACTTCCCTTGTCAATAATAACAATACAATATAATAATACAGGTTCAAAAACATAACCCTACATGCACACGAGCGGTTTTTGTTTTACATAGAGAAATTTCTAGGCCATTGGATAAAACAAGGTTGCAAGGCAAATTGACGCTTGTAGTGCAAGTGGTTTCTCGACAAAAATTAAATGTCATGATATCGAGAAATCTTGCTTGACCAAGACGTATTTTTGGGTATTTAAGGAGGAGACTGATACGCACCCACCTACCACCCACCTTCACTGAATCGCATATGCCAACACGATGTTGGGGCTTGGGAACAGAAACCCAAGCCGACATCACTACGCATGAAACCAATGAAAACACAGAAAATTCGATGTTTAAATAAACCACGAAACTAAAAAATGTTCCAAACCATACCAAAACCTTCATGGAAGGAAAACATTTGGACATATCCCTCTAGATTAATATCCCTGGCCGAAAACTATATGTTGGGGACATAACAATTAGCTTCATAGATTTTTGTTCCTCCCCTTTCCAACTACAACTTAACCACGTGGGAACATTGCCACTATGTGGCTCTGTTGTTGGTTAATCATGTGTTTTATGCTATGATGGTATGTTATGAGGCAATGACTTGGATATAACCCATTTTATGCTAATATCACGGAGTTACATGGATGTTCTTCTTATGTCTTTGTCATGGTATGTTATATGGATGATGTATACATTCTTGTATTTCATGCACATTGTGACAACTAATTTTACCACACATGGTTGATCACATATTTATGGCCTTCCTTGTCCCTATGCAGACTCTTTAGACCCCATGGACTGATGTTGTACCTTTGATGTTTCCAATTTCATCCCTAAAAACACATGTTTATTGTTGTACGCGACTTTTAATCCCATACTCGCGTGTATACGCGGATTTTGACCTCAAACCCGCGTACATCGGGATGTGTGCATAAATCTAAATATTTTTGTAGTTTTCCTTGATGTGTGTCCGAACCACTTGACTCTTGGCCTTCAATATGCCTCGAGATCGCTCAGATTTGACCCTCCATTACCCCTTTGGAGTGCTATATAAGGAACCCCTTGGATACATTGAAGGAGAGGAATTGAAGAGCAAGGAAACTATAGTCCATTATTGTCGTAGCTTGCATATACTTGAGTCTGCATCCCTTTGTCCCTTTGGAGCACTTTGTGTTCTTCCTAAGCTTGCCTTTTCTTGTGAGCTTGCTATCGAGAGATGGAGGATTGAGGTGGTGGAGGCCCAGGTGGAGGACTCAGTTTCTCCGGTTCGCAAACATGCCGACAGAGGTTGTCACCTATGTAATCTCTGAATTGATTAATAGAAATATCTTTTCCTGTCCAATAATGTGCATTTGAATGAATATTGAATCTATGGATATGTTTAATTGCTTATACATTGTTGATTATATATGCCATAGTAGATCTAACACCATATTATATAGCATGCTTGTCTTGTTTGTTGTTGTTGAGAGCAAATTGCTAGTGCAAGCGGGATTGGAAAAATCTCAATAGGTATCTACTTCAACCGTCCGGAATAAGGTATGATTCGAGATCCTTTAGTGTTAAATGTTTGATTTCTCTTGCATATTGGGAAGGGATTGATTTCTCAGATCTAGATGTCTGTTGTGGTACACCCGAAGCCATAGGAAGTTTCTCTCCGTAAAAGACATGCATGAATGGTTTCATTATTCTCAAAGGTTAAAGATCTAAACAATGGGCTTTGCACCTCCAACATTTTCCACATCTCTACATCTTAAATTACAATAATAATGCATGCTTGGTATGAAGCCTCCTTCCTCCATAGTTTGAATACATTGACATATTGGACTACACTTGAGGTTTATTGGACAACCTCTAGGGACCATGGATTTCAAGAAGATTGAATAAGACTCAAAGTTGAATGTTTTCTCTATATTTAAACTAAGTAGAAGCCAAATGTTGAAGTATTGACGTTATGAAGGAAAATTTAATTGAAATTTTCTTTACTAACCATACAACTATTTTATGTATGAAAAAAACAATAACCATACAACTATTTTATGTATGAAAAAAACAATAACCATACAACTATTTTACTTATTGAAAAAAACAATAAAATAGAGTTAAAACCATTATATTAAATATTCAAGATAGCTCTAATAGTGGATTATTGAATTGCAAGGATCTTTCTTAGAATATGTGGTGACGATCCACCTAAATTCAAAGGGAATTTTTTATTATGAATTTTACATCAAATGAGGACTAACATAAGTGGATTCTAAGGGGACTTAGTTTAGGAATGACATTGACCTTGAAAATATAGATAAAAACTAAAATGGAGTTTTTTGTATTAAAATAAAACCGTGGCCTCTCCAACCAGCTAATTAATACAAAAAGTGAAGCATATTTTCATTGTGTTTGTCCAAAAAAATTCAAAGGAGTTTTATGCTTTGCTTCCTAGCTTATCTATATTAGTACTATTGACAGTATAACTTCATATACACCAATTGAATTGCCTTAAAAATTGTCCTAATTATAGTAAATGTTTACAAAGCATAATTCTAATAAAAAACCCCCATTAGTAATGGGATGTGATACCTCCAACCTTAGAGAGTTGATATTCATGATACTGATGTTGAGTTATATTTTGAACTGTTGCATCTTTTTTATTTTTTGACCCAATTGTCCCACATTGATCAATAGAATGGGGGGGGGGGGGGGGGTTGGAGTATGATACCAGCTATTTACCTAGTTTTTTTCCTACTCCATTTACCCTAGTTTCTTCATCATAACCTTCATTTTTTCTTCTAGGTCGTCTAGTATAAGACTATTATTACCCTATGCAATTTATTTATGCAATTTATTTCCTTTTCTACATAGATTTCACATCTTCCATTTGTACTTTGAATTCTTCTAGTTGATGAATCCAAATTTGGTTCTCTTCCTCACATCCCCTTTGCTAGTTTTGACACCATTTATCCATTTTTCAGACCAATCGACCATGGCACTCTTGAAGTTCCTTAATGTGACTTAAGCAATGCCAAACATCTATTATGTATTTTGAAGCTTCATTTTAGAAAATGATTTGGATCCTAACGTTCATTATTATTTCTTATTGGCTGCTAAAGTTGTGTACCACTAGGTGAAATAACAAAGGTACAGGGTCTCCCTTGTTTCAAATGGTTGTCCTCTCTCAATTGCCACTGCAACTTCACATAAACACATGAATTTATCTTTATCTTGAGCTTTCTTTGTCCTATCATATGCATGATGAATCTCCTTCCCATCTGCACACTAGAGTCTGAGATGTTTTCTCCCAAATGACTAAGAGCATCCCATCCTTAAAATTTTAAATCCCTCCACCTAATATTTCATGAAACAAAGGTGTGTCAAATGAGAGGTAGTGATGGGCCTTATTGTTTATGTTATTCTGGAACCGGTTCTCCTCAACCATGATTCCACTTGTACTCTACCATTTCAAACATTAATTGCATGAAATATGTCATGGACAATGGCTTATGATAACCCCCCACCCACCCACCATTTCTTAAATTCCCTTTCCCTAATTTTGAAGCTAAATTTGCATATTGATTAGTGATGGTGTTTTGTTTTTAGAGCACCTGATGAAAGGTTACGAATTCAAAAAAAATGCAAGTAGTTGGACTCTTTGAACATGCATGTCCAGTCAGTTGTCTTTAAGAATTGAATGGAAGAAGATGTGGTTTATAATAGTTGTTAAGTCCCCAATAACTACTATGTTCTTAACCCCCATTTCTTTTGTAATTTCCTCGAACCTTATGACAAGAGAAAAGGTTCTAAACTTTGGTTTAAGAACAAGGGAATAAGGTTAGGATAACTAATCATTAAATGATTAATTAAACTTCTAACTTTAATAAACATTACTAAGGTTGTGTTACTTAATTAAATAATCGGGTCACCCTTAGTTAAATAATCTCAACACTTAATATAATCTATTAACATTAAATTTAAGTTCATAATCGCATTCAGTGCATGAATAATGAATCTATTATCATAGTGTGACTAAGGTCCTACATTAAAATCTTATACTTCGTAGAGATCACTGAAAACATAGTTTATAATTGTCAAGTATTGTGTCGTCAATTGTTTGCAGATTTAATTAGTTTGTGGTGTTGTTCGGTGTGTGATTTCAGTGAATATAAACACTAATGAAAAAACACATCAAGAAACATATGTAGGTTGTAACCTACAGCCACACCACAACCAAGGAAAAACAAAAGGCACTGGCTACAATCACAACCCACAAAATCACCTCCCAATGGTTGTCCCTTACAACCATTTTTCACTAATATATTTTAGATTGCATGGCTACCTCCCTCCATCCATCAATAAATATTACATGCAGATTACATTATTAAAACTTATATCTGCAAATAGGAGCAGACCCATGCATAGAACATTTCCAATCTAGCAATTGGTGCGCTCAACCCGGCACCGGGAAAACTGTTGGACCAAAACGGACATATCTTGGTCATCTAGAAATATTTGTTAACAAAAAGAAAGGACATCCTTGTTGAAAACGTTGTTCCAAACATGATGGAACAGGTCCCAAAGCACAAAAATGAATAGATATTGGTGAACCAAAACATATGGTTTCTCCCCTCCCAGTACCGTAGAGTCATAGTTACAGTTTTTGAATAAGAGAAAGAAGATCAGAATGAATATCATCTCGAATTCGAATCCTACGAAGTCCATTATTCTTGTAACCAGATTATGAAATACAATAATCAAGCATATATATAATTCAATTCAGACACCCTTGCACATAATCATCATAATAATATGTTAAAACATAAATAAAATCATATGAGAAATACTTATCTCAAGATATGGGCAACTAGCTGTAGCAAGACGACTTTGCTCCTAACCGTAGATATTGTCAAGCCTTCCTCACTTGGACATGTCATCCCCGAGCTAAGACAATGGATACACATGTAGAGGAACACATAATCTAGTAACTCTCGGAACTACCTCTTTCGAGAACCACAATACTTCCCACTACTACTTTCATGTCTATCTCCACTGCCTATGGCATATGACCTAGCTTGACGTTCCCATTTCCTGGCTTCATGTGTGAGAAATTGTACTAGTAAAGTGATAGAATAGAAGCAAAGGGAAATAAACTAAACTAACTCTAAGTCTCAATACACTCTCAATCCTACCAACATTCCCAACATGGATAGATAGCACAAGTCACATGGTCCAAAGCTCAAGATTAACTTCAACAAGGAGAGGGCATATGAATTTATAGCACAAGGAGGCCAACTCTAACCCAAAGGGATCAAATTAAATTATATAGAGGTAAGTTTTAAGC
This sequence comes from Pseudotsuga menziesii, assembly GCA_001517045.1. Lineage (NCBI taxonomy): Eukaryota > Viridiplantae > Streptophyta > Pinopsida > Pinales > Pinaceae > Pseudotsuga > Pseudotsuga menziesii. The sequence continues at coordinate 394,284 of LPNX010250407.1, forward strand.
TTCATCATGGAGACTTTACTTGAATTAGTGGAGTGGTGTCTTAGTGAAAATATTCCCTTTCCTGAATTAGCACCATGAGGAGGAGTTACCAAAAACTTATTAAGGAGTGGATCCATGAAGAGCACATGGAGGCACACTAATACATAAAGGGGTTTAAAAAACATCAAGGAGGTCGAAATAGGTGAGATAAGGCATACAATAGGGTCATAAATATCATGTAAGCACAAAAATAGGATCATCAATGCATAGTGTAAGAGTGGAAGCTAGAAAATAGCTTGCATCCCCTAAAAAATAGCAAAAGAGATCATAAATGACCAAAAACACATAAATGTGAGGGATCCCTAGGAAAGAGGGGACCACTAAGGTGTGCAAAATATGCAATATTAACTCCATAGTCCATAAATATTGAGAATAGGACCCGTTGTACAAGGTTTGAGTGATCAACAATATTAATGTTGTCAAGATGTAAATATGAACTCTAATGGACAAACTTAAGACAAAAAAAATTATAAGGTGTTAGGGATGTCCCTATTCCCCCTCATTTTGTGGAATCCATGGTCCCCCATACTCTTTTAGTTTCCTTTGTTGAGCCAATTGTTTTTTTAATCAATAGTAACAACATTCAAAGATAGCAAGGATGCTCGTAATACCATTAACATTAATAATAGTGCCAAAGTCCAATGTCACATTATCAAACAATAATCATACGTCCTTAACCACATTAAGCATGCAAATGAGCATAATTCCACAGTCATATAAAATATCTTAAGTCCATAAAGCAAAAGAACATAAGTCACATGAAAGATCATAAGTCTGGGGTATTACATCTTTGTTGATTCTTAGTCCTTGATAAAAGGATATAATTTTAGGATTATTGTTGGTTGCTTAACCTGATCCCCAAGAAAATTATAGTCCTTGTGTTCATCTTGGGTCTACAATTACCACCCCACCCCACGACACCTGTTGCCCCTTAACATTGTCTTGTTAGTGAAGCTATGACAACATGATTTTAACTTGCTTACATAACCCTTAACATACGTTTTATGGGTGTATGAATCACTAGTGACGTTGTAAAATGTTGGAACGTGAATATCCTTTAGGCCATTAATAATATTTTTTGCAATTTATCACTGTTGTTTGGAAAACAAAGGCATTCTATCATTTTTGGTATTTGAATATGCATTTACGAGGCCATTGGTAATCATTTTTGCAAGTTTACAATAATGGTATGAAAAATTAAAAAGTAATATATCATTATCGTTACTTGAATATGTATATATGTAAATTTGAGCAAGTCACCTCTCAACAAAAATTGTGGTGTCATACAAAAAGTGCAGATGGACACAACATTTAAAATATGAAATAATAACATTCTGATGTAGGTTTTCTCTGAGCATAGCCATGCAGGAACTTCTTGAATGAAGGAAGATAATATCTAGTAAAAAATCATCTAACACAAGTTCATGGTGGAACAAATATGATTAGAGTCACCTCTTCCTAGTGGAAGGAATCAAATGAGGGTCATCTCTAGGTATTTCCACCTCTGCAACCAAGGGAAACTATGTTTGTAACTTTAGTGAATTATCTCATCCCACCCAAGGAGAGGGTGATGAATACATTTATATAGATATGACTAAGTAGTCTCACTAGATATTGTAGGGGCCCTTTCTTGAATGGAATGAAAAATGAAAGTATATACCAAACAATGTAGATCATGAAAGGAAACTATTCCCTTTGATTGAGGTAGAAACATAAATACAACTAGCATTATTAGAACTTCATACAATGTCCACCTAATTCATTGGTTATATTGAAATTTAAAAATATAAAAAAAAAGTGTGAAAAGGGAAAGCCACCAACACTTATGATTATTGATCATGGGAGTTAGTGGTTTAAATTTAAGCATAACAGTTTGATGTAAATTTTATCATTATTGGTACTCAAATATGCATTTATGAGGCTATTGGAAATAGTTTTTGCAAGTTTATCATCATGGTATGAAAAAACAAAAATGCAATCTATCGTTATTGTTACTTGTTGGAGTGTAATGGGAAGGCCCATGTTGTAACCTTAATTTACCAACAAAACCCTTATATATCGTACCTTTCAGCATCACATGCAAGAAGATGAACTCTTACCCGACGCATCTATGGGGACTGCAAAAACCAAGTTTTTGAAGTGATGAAAGGATGGGAGGCTGATCTTTTAGCCATTCTACTTGATCTTAGAACAGGTGCACAAAACTAAAATACTCACTCACTGAAACATATATGGAATTCATGAAAACAAATCACATATTCATGGCATTAAAACATAAATCATTGTGCATAGCACTCATCATGTCATATCATATATGTGCATATGCATAACCATAAATAGTACATCACATGTGTGCACTAAAACATAATTGATCATAAGAGATAAAAATCACTTCATCTTTATTATTATCTAGAAACAGTTCATACACAACCTGTACACTGTGCATCAACCCTCTGTCTTAACCAAAAATATCCCCAAACCTTATGATATTCTCCTTAAGTATGAAAAAATACTCTCTTTTCCCCAAAACACTTACATATTTATACATTTTTAAAATGGGGCTTATCCAACAATAAGTAGACAAAAAGTTCATAACTGAAGTTCGACTCTAATTGTCTTATGTAATTTGCATGCATTGGTTCTTGCATGCCTGTCGCATTATCCACTTCCTTCACACAGTTACAAAAATTGGTCCAAAACACCCACTCCAACAAGCCCCCAACACTCACTTGTGGCTCATCCTGGTCCACTTCAATCCTTATGTTGTGATTTCTTCATTGTTTCAACAATCCTATGCAAGGTATCCTTCACAGTTGCAACCTTTTCTTTGTCATGTGCTTCTTGTGCAGTAATGTTGCCTGCTCTTTGTGTTGCAATCGACTCCTTTGCTTTCTCATTGTTGTCATGCACTACTTGTTTGACTACGCCTTGTGCAATTGCAATTGTTTTAGTTAATCTAAAAGATTCCTCTTCCAACGAATCCAATGTCTATGCAATGCTCTGATATCTATTTCTTAACTAATTTATCTCAAATTTTTTCTTCTTCCTTTCTACCATCGCTACCACCCATTCTGTTGGAGGCAAAGTGCTCATATTTTCCTTCAGATTTTGTGCCTTCTCCTACGCAGACTGCAATATCTACTCCACTTCCTATAGCTCGACATTTGCTATCAATTGGGTCCAGACCTGTGTACATTCCTCATACATATGTGTGCCCTTTTTCGCTAACATCTTGATGTTTTCTATTATTTTGGTGGTTGTTTTCTCTCTTTGTGTCTTCTCTTCCAGTGAGGTGCTCAGTGTGGTACGTGCTTCCAGATCAATGATCTTTGTGTGGAAATTACCTTAGATGGATTCACTGGTGTTTGTTACCTTTTCCTATACTGGGGTTTCTTCTTCTACTTGCACTTCTGGTATAATGTTTGTAAATGTTTTCTATTTCCTACAATGGTCTTTCATTCTTCTACACAAGCTCCTCTTTCTCATGGTGTATTATGTTATTTTTTGCTTGGATTTATTCTAGCTGTTTCTAGGATTTGTTGTGGTGAAGCTAACTATTCATGTACTTTTTCATGCATTTCTTTTCACCTTAGCACAACTTGATCTATTCCTTATTTTGTCACCTCCTTTACTTGATCACCATTTTTTCCAAGTCATCTTCATTTAGTTCTTGGACATGCACATCCTTTGTCGAATTCCTCTTCTTTTCCTGATGCGAGGATGCTGCCTTGTCATGCTCCTTTCTCTTTTCTCCCTATGTAGTGCCACTTGCACCATTCATTTGTTCCTCTTATTCTTTTTTCATTTCTCCTTATTACTACTCTTCTCCTTGTTTCTTTGTCTCAGTTTCTTTTGGTACTAAGACTCTCCATTATGCATCATAGTGATTCACAATAGCACTGTCATCTTGCTCTGTTAGTATAAAGTGTGTTGGTAACCTATAATATCCCCAATCCAAAATCATAGATACTAGATCCAAATTTTACACAGAGGATCTGATGGTTTCCAACTCCCTTCAAATAGTGATATGCATCCCAACCATTACATTCATTTAATTCCCATGAGATAGAGCTCTTATAAAATCAAATTGTATCAGATACAAGAGATAGATGTGTTCACTTCAACAACAATGGAATTAATAATGTTTTTTGGTCAAAAATAATGTTTTCATCCCATAACCCAATCTTAGAGACCATTGTATTATGCTCAATCAGATCTGATATAAGGTTTGGATGACTGGTTATTAAATTAGGTTCAAGACTTTTTACAAACAGTTTGTATGCAACCCCTTTATCATTAATGTTGAAGCATTGGAGGTACTAAACATATCACTAGGTTCAATAGAAGAGTCCTTGGCCCAATGTAGCACTAGGAAAAGACATATATATCAAATTCAATCAAGTATGGAAATCAGCACAAGCATCAATTCGAAACTAGGAAGACTAGCTTGAGTTTCAAAACGAAAAATTGTCTAGTTTTTCAACTTTTCCAAAGCACATATAAAACATCCCAAATTCTTCCAAACATATTCTACTTGACTCAAACACACCCCAACACATCCCATGACTCATGAACAGAATCCCAAGAAACTTTATGCAATATTTAAACACATTAGCCTGAGATCTAACCACCACAATTACATATCTATACATGGATTAACCAGCACATCATTTATTTGGACACCATATGAGGAAATCACCATGAATATTTAGTGTTAATGGATGGAAGCAGTGATCAAATAGATATAAACAACATGGAAATAGTATGTGGCTCTTACAGTAGCTGCAAACCCAATAAACATATAGATAGAAATGCATTGGTGCAATCTTTACAGGTGGAAACACATGGATCTAGTAAAATGATTGTATCTTGCTCATCTGGACACCTTTTTGGATGAAACAAAAAGAAATTACCACTGGAAATTATTCTCTAGAAATACTGGAACATGTATGATATTCTATAAATTCTCAAAATATTTGAAACCAAAACCTCCAATTTGGCCCTCAAACACTAGTTCCACTGATTGAGTTGATCCAACCACACAATAAATAATCCACACACCAGATAAAAGAGAGGAATTTGATCTAGATGGAGATAATTGGACACCCACCTATTCCACTGGCTCAAAACAATTGTCCATTGTGGCAGTTTCCTAGTTATTTTTCTACAGTTTTTCGGGTCCTAAACTTTCGAGGCCGTTTTGAGGCCCTAAACGATGTTTTTTGGATATTTGGGGCCAAATGATTGCCATCAACATGAATTTACTTGACCAAAAGTTGTAAATATTATATATACCTTTCCAACGAGCTATCAAATTCCCAAATCGGAGATCGTATGCAAAAGTTATGACCCTGGGAAGTTGACTGTTCAACTTACCACCGTGGGGCCGCAAACTTTATGACGGTTCATCTTCTAGGGTTGCATTTTGGACTTTTGGGTTTCTCACCTCATTTTTATTATAAATAGGCCCTTTGGCCTCATTTTGTATTTAGCTTGGCATGGATGAGCGTAGCAGCCACATCTCTTCTCAGAGATAGCTACCACCATTCTAGCAATTGTATTACAGTCTGTTCTATTTCCGCCATTTAATAGAATATGTGTTTATTGTATCTCTGTTATCTTTGCAAAATGTCTGTTATTATGATTTTGTATATGTTCTTTCATTTCGTTCATGCATAAATCTGGATCAGAAGTCTACAGTATGATTTTGAAGATCCAAATTTCATCCCTATATTCCACAAATTCACCACCCACATTTAAGATAATGGAAAACAAATCATTGTATGAGAGCAAGTGCACCCTCCACAGTAACAACACTAGAAAAAGAACACATAATTACATTTAAACAATAATGAATCTTCATATCTGCAATAAAACTCAATACATATGCTGATCAATGAATATCCATAGAGAAATATGATTTATATCTCTCAATAACAAGAAATGAAGCACAAATGAGGAGATCTAGATTATCTCCTCCTATCTACTTGCTAGAGTGGAATCTCTCACCACCGAAACTAGTTCAAAAATGCAAATGGGATCAAACTAGTTCAAAAATGAAAACATATCCCAAATCAATTTTGACCATGGAAATTTGAAAAATTTACATGCAAATGAAAGAGCAAGGCATGGGAAGTGTGTCAGATTCCGCCGGCTGAAACTCCCGAAATTCGCATTTGAAGTTCTGAGCTCAATTGGGTAAAAATTTCAAATGTTATATAATGTTTTGAATTTTTTAGTATGTATAGAATTTTTGAAAAATTTTGAAAATTTTTACCCCCTTTCTATAGTTTTGGACCGTTTTTTACTAATATAATGATGTAGGAGACTGTTTTGAGCGTCGTTTCGACTGTTGTTTTGTCCTATTCGTGTCAATTTCAGGTATGATGTTTAAACTAGCATATAAGTTAGATGTCACCTCCATTTTCATTTTGCATGACCTTATGACCATTTCATTATAACCTTAGGTACGAACCCATTCTATCCTGTCACGGAACCTTCTTGCTGTTTTAGGAGTGACATGATGAGAATGGTAGAGTTTGACCTTACATGGGTGCCCTAGTTAGCTCCTTGTTTGCATTTGGCGCCCATGCCGACACTTTGTCCTTTAGGGTGTGGGAGTCCGTTGTATAGTATCACCATGACATTTCACAAGAGCCTCATACTCCTCTTGATCTTTTGCTGGCCTATTTCCCTAGGACTCCCTTATGTCAAGTTGTAAATGCATTATCATGAGCTTTGCCTGCCTCATTGAGCCTTATGTCGGCTTCCCTGACTTTGAGTACCAGCTGTATAGCCCGAGCTTGTCTCATGTCTAGCCATGCAGAGCCATTTTATATATCCTTTGCAGCTTGATTCCCTATTTTTACCAGGAGGGGACTTTCCCCCAAGTGTCGCTATCCTACACATGTGTCCTTGCATTGAGCATAGGTATGTTCCACTGCTTGGAACTAGTTTGTTTTCCCATTTGACACTTGTCTCCTCCTAGTCTGTAACTCTAAAGCAATTTTATTCTTTTTCAAGATTTCCAAATATTTGAAAAAGTCAAAGAAAAAAAACCAAAAAGTCAGACAAGAAAATATGTTATCTTTGGCAGCAGTCGAGTCGTGTCGTCTTCGAACAGAGCACTATATATCACATCTGTCGGTTGGGTTAATAGTTTGACTTTAGGAGCTGTACTCATTTCTCTGAGTTTATCTCCACCGACTGGTTAAGCTTCCAGTCCCTATGGAGCCTCTGTCAATGCATCTTATGTCGCAGAGATGCCCCAGTTTGTATATCGAGTCTATGTTGCTTACATTCAGTCACCATTCGCCTTTATGCTCTTGTTTGAAGGAAGTTGAAACATGAGTCGGCCATTCCTCAGTTATCTTGACTTTGCATGTCAGCCATTCCCGGTACAGTTACTGGTTCGTGCACCTTATGCTCGAGTCCTTCCACATTATACAGCTTTGCTGAGTACCTCGTGTTGGATGATGGGGGATGCCTTAATGCCCTCCTTCCAGTGGATTTCATCCCATCAACTTCA
>LPNX010250407.1:401878-415049 GCA_001517045.1 Pseudotsuga menziesii
GTTTGAGTGCCTTGAGACTTACAGTCATCAATGGCACGTTCTCTCACCATCGACAGTTTTTTTGGGAATACATAAATGTCCCCTAATCAATGGATTCTCTCAAGTGTTCAACCTCAACACATTTATTCACACTTGTTAGTTTGCACTCTAGTACCTTGATTCTCATTTTCATTATCGGTGGGCGATCTCGCGTATATTAACGGTATACATCAATGACCGGTAATCAGATGATGGACTACTATGTTCGACCTCGACACCTCTATTCACATAGCAAGACATGTACTCATAGCAATTTTTGTAGAAGACCTTCTAGATTGGTGGCATCTCATATATGCTACCTCCTTGATCGTGCCTGTGTTCATGATATTTCAGCTCTCGTGACTTGATTCCAGTATATGTCAGATATCTTCATCCTTCATGGAGATCACGATCCTTTGTATATTTTCATCATGGAGATTCTAAGCTGTTTATATTGTACGTGGCGATGACCACATATGTCATATTTTGTATCATGCCTATTCATGGCCATTGTACTCTTATGTATCCGGGACTGCTACATCTACTTGCAGTTATGTGCAGAGTTTGATCATTGTATTGTATTGATTGGATGGATGGTTCTTCTACTGGGTTCTTCATCACTTCACTTCTGGGATGGACTTATAATGTATTTCAGACATCGCATGATCCCTTTGACCTCACACATTAGGGGGAATCTGTTATAGCTGATTTTACCACACATGGTGAATCACACTTTTATGGCCCTCCTTGTCCCTCTACAGACTCCTGAGACCCCATGGACCATTTTTGTACCTTTTATGTTTCCAAGATCATCCCTAAAAACATGCAATAATTTCCATACGTGACTTTTAATCCCTTTCTCACGTATATATGCGGGTTTGACCCTTAAAACTGCATACATTGGGATGTGTGTAAAAGGACAAATTCTTTTGGAGTTTTCCTTGATGTGGATCTGACTCACTTGCATTTTGGCCTTCCATATTCCTTGAGATCACTCGGATTCGACCTTCCATTACCCCATTGAAGAGCTATATAAGGAACCCTTTGGATACATTGAAGAAAGAGAAATTAAAGAGCAAGAAAACTATAGTCCATTGTTGCCGGAGCTTATACTTGAGTCTGAATCCCTTTGTCCCTTGGAGCTCTTTTGTGTTCTTCCCAAGCTTTCCTTTTGCTTGTGAGCTTGCTATCAAGAGATGGAGGATTGAAGTGGTGGAGGCCCAAGTGGGGGACTCAGTTCTTCGATTCGCAGACGTGCCAGCATAGGTTGTCACTATTGTAATCTCTATTTTATATTAATAGAAATATCTTTTCCTATCCAATAATGTGTGTTTAAATGAGTATATGATCCATGGATGCTTTTAAATTCTTATATGTTATTAATTATATATGCTAGAGTAGGTATAACACAATTATATATAGCATGCTTGCCTTGTTTGCTGAGTGTTGAGATAGCAATTTATCAATACAAGCTGGAGTTGGAAAGCTCAATAGGCATCTACACCAACCGTCTGGAATAAGGTACGAATCGAGATCCTTTAGTGTTAGATATTTGATTTCTCTTGCATATAGGAAAGGATTGATTTCTGGAGTCAAGTTGTCTATTGTGGTACCCCAAGCCATAGGAATTTCTCTCTGTAACAGCTATGATTGAAGAGTATCAATTGATCATGAAGAATGATGTTTGGGATGTTGTCCCAAGAATAGAAGAAAAGCCTTTTGTAACTTCCAAATGGATCTACAAGATCAAGCATGCTGCAGACGGTAGCATAGAAAAATATAAAGCAAGATTTGTTGCTCGTGGTTTCTCCCAAAAAAAAGGAATAGATTTTGAAGAAACTTTTGCACCTATAGCCAGATACACTTCCATCAGATCAGTACTTGCTCTGGCTGCAATGATGAAATGGAAGATACACCAAATGGATGTCAAGACTGCTTTCTTGAATGGTGTAGTAGAAGAAGAAGTGTATGTGGAGCAGCCACTCGGTTTTGAGACACGTGACAGGGAGTCTCATGTGTGTAGATTGAAGAAATCCTTGTACGGTTTGAAACAGGAACCCAAGACATGGTACGGCAGAATTGACAGCTTTCTATCCAGTTTCGGCTTTACCAAGAGTAAAGCAGATTCCAACCTTTACTACAAGGTTGAAGATGGCAACCCAGTGATGATCCTACTATATGTAGATGATCTGTTTGTAACAGGTATGGATGGGTTGATTGTTGATACAAAGAGGAAGCTTGCTGACGAGTTCAAAATCAAGGACTTGGGTATGATGCATTATTTTCTAGGCATGGAGGTGTGGCAGAATGCAGATGGAATCTCCCTTGGACAAGGGAAGTATGCAGTAGAGATCCTGAAGAGGTTTGGGATGATGGACTGCAAGGCCATGACCACACCGATGGCATTGAACCTGAAGCTATTGAGTGATACTTCATCAGGAGCGGTTGATACTACGATGTATCGTCAGATGATTGGATCCTTGATGTACTTGATGAACACGAGACTAGATATTTGCTCTGCTGTGAACACCTTGAGCCAGTTCTTGACAGATCCGAGACATGTTCACTTGATTGCTGCAAAGCATAGTCTGAGGTACCTGAGGCATGCAGTTGATTATGGGCTCACGTATGAGGCGAATCAGAAGATTAACCTAGAGGGTTATGTTGATTCAGATTGGGCAGGCAGTGCCATCAATAGGAAGAGCACTTCAGGGTGTTGATTCAGTATGGGATCAGGTGTGATCTCTTGGTTTAGCAGGAAGCAATCATGTGTGGCACTGAGTACAGCTGAAGCAGAGTATGTCACAGCTTGTTCAGCTAGTTGTGAGGTAGTATGGCTAAGGAAGATATTGTTTGATTTATTTGATCTCGAGTTGGATGCTACTTGTATATATTACGCCAACCAAAGTTGTGTGAAGTTGTCGGAGAACCTGGTGTTCCATGACAAGTCAAAGCATATCGAGATCAAGTATCACTATATCAGGGATATGGTGCAAAGGGGAGCAATGAAGCTCCAATATGACGGACGAACAGATAGCTGATGTATTGACGAAGCCATTAGCTAGAGTGAAGTTTGAGTACTTCAGGGAGAAGCTTGGTGTTCTCCAAATCGAGGTTCCTTCCAAGGGGAAGTGATGAGTCCGTGAGACATTCTGACATGGTGAGAGGATTGGTTCCTTACATGGTCAGACTAAGGGCTGACCCATTCTGTCATGGTGAGAGGATTGGTTCCTTCCATGTCAGATGTGAGTATTGAGCCATTCTGATATGACTGTAGGATGGGTTCCTACATGATCAGATATAAGGGTTATTGCCATTATTTGAATGGAGGTGCCTGGTCAGTTACCAGGAATACTCGGTCTAGGACTGAGGGCCATTCTGATATGACTGTGAGATGTGTTCTCACATGACCAGATATGAGTGCATGGCCATTCTAATGTGATTGAGGGATGTGTTCCCACATGATTAGATATAAGGGTTTGTGTCATTCTTTGAATGGAGGCACCTGGTCAGTTACCATGAATCCTCAGTCTGGGACTGAGAACCATTCTGATGTGACTATGGGATTGGTTCCCACATGATCAGATGTAAGTGTAGAGTCTTTCCACAGATGATAGTAGGTGTGTCCTATCATGCTAGTGGATGTGAGTACTGGCCTTTCCAAAGATGATATTAGGTGTGTCCTATCATGCTGGTGGATGTGAGTGTTGCGCCTTTTCACAGATGGTAATAGGTGTGTCCTACCATGCTGGTGATTGTAAGTGTTGCGCCTTTCCACAGATGGTAGTAGGTGTGTCCTACCATGCTGGTGGATGTGAGTGTTGTGCCTTTCCACATATGATAGTAGTTGTGTCCTATAATGCTGGTGGTTGTAAGTGTTGAGCCTTTTCATAGATGATAGTAGGTGTGTCCTATCATGCTAGTGAATGTGAGTGTTGTTTCTTTTCACAGATGATAGTAGGTGTGTCCTATCATGCTGGTGAATGCAAGTGTCGGGCCTTTCTGACATGACTAGATTGGTTCCTATCATGGTCAGATGTGAGTGCTGGGAGTGCCTTTCTAACATGGTGTTGGATGTGTTCCTCTCATGGTTAGATTTAAGTGTTGGGCGGGCCATTCTAACTTAGGATCATATATAAACGCTAAAGAAGACCTACATGGAGGCTAGGCCTACAACTAGCATGAAAAAGGGCTGGCTCTGTAGAACTTCCTATGATGAGAAGAATCATGATATAGCACCTATGATGATCTAGTAATGATGATCCAGCAGTGATGATCCAAATCTAGTGATGATGTCCCAGTGATGATCTAGATCAAGTGATGATCCAGATTGAGTGATGATGTTCCAATGATGATCCAAATCTAGTGATGATCCAGATCCGATGATGAAGATGACTTGAAGATGAAGATAACTTGAAGATGAAGATGACAAGGACTCAATGATGATCCAGATGATAGAGATAAGAAGACTTGTGCTGATAAATTGTGTTGAGAGAATACCTTCCTAGTTAAGAGGGAGTGTTCATGTAATTGTAACTTCGGAATGTATTCACTTGTATTTCTTATGTATTGTACCTCGATGTTTATTCCGAGATGTGTCTGTAATGTACTTGAGTCATTTCATGCCTCGATGTTCCTATCGGGAGGTTCTATAATGTAAACAAGTCATGTCAATTCATTGTGGGTAACCCTCCTATTGGTCAAGGGTTAAAGTCCCCGTAGTTCCGGGGCACTAGGGTTATTAGACTCTCGTAGAGAAGTTGGCCCTAGTAGGTTATTGTCAAGTAGGGAATTAGTATAAATAGAGAGTGAGTCTCTCTATTTATCACACACTCACTCACACTCAGTTGTAGCACATAGTTGAGGAAGAAGAAGACACTGGGGCTAGGAAGAAAGAGGCTACTGCTGTCGGGAGATCATCTTAATGTTTTGGGGTTTTACTTTTGGTGTTGATTCTATATTTGAGGAAGTTGCAGTGTTTTCTTTATTTATGGTTACCCCGAGGAAAAATATTGTGTTCATTGTCTCTTGTGTTTGATTGCTGTGCTTGTTATTCTCTCAGTTAAAGATCCTAATATAATGCTATCTTTAAGTTTAAAAATCTAACAACGCATCTTGACTGCATCGCCCAATGGTTCTATGTTTTTTTTCAACCACCCTTACAAAGAATTCATATTTTCACTTGTACATATCTATAATTTTTAATATTTGGTGAGAGATCCCTCTCGAAAGAGCAAAAAGCCAGTTCTCTTTGCAAAAGTGGTTCTGTTGTTACCTGGGAACGAGCCTTCACAACCTTTGGTTCAATTCCAGTGCTAACACTATGTTACTTCATTACTGTCGTATATTACAATAATGTGTATGCTTAAATCTATCATAGTCAACATTGAACCTATTAAGGTGTGGAACTTGTCGAAGTCGATATTGAACCTTTTGAGGTGCAAAACTTGTCGAAGTCGATGTTGGCATTCTTCATCTCCGATAAATAATTCCAATCGTTGGGTGGATCATACCTCCTTCCTTTAGAAATAGTGGTCCCCATTGTTTGCTCGTACATATAAGGAAACTTGTTGGTTAGTTTAGTAGTAGAGTACCATTTTTCTTTTGCTGGGAGTTGTCCGGCTTTATCCACCAGAAACATGGGAATTGTGTTTGTCCTTGTATGGCGTATTCATCATCCCATAATGGTGTCGCAAGGAAGAGGCTCCTAAACATCTAGATGGATTTCTTCAGGTTTTGTTGTGTGCAATTTGTTATGTTCCAACAATGGTGTGTGGTATGGCCGAAGTAGATCCACACTAAATATTGGATGCATACCCAAGAATGAAGGAATATCAAGATGGAAAGCGTTTTTTTCCAATCTGCTTAAGAATAATGTATAGACCATATCACAAAGGCTTCAACTTCCTGTATGGACCAGTGAAGAATTCCTTCTTGAGATGCAACTAGACCTGATCCCCAATTTGAAATGAATGAGGGATATGATGCTTATCATGTTGGGCCTTAGCTTTCACATTAGCTCGTTGCAACTTTTCTTGTGCTTGTTTCTGGATGTTGCAGATTTGATCTCAAAACTTCAATGCTTTTTCAAATTCTCGTTGGTCAGAGTTGGTGTCGTTCAAATGTGTTGATGAACTAATCAATTCAATGGGCATTGAGGGTTGAAATCCATAACATATATCAAATGGAATCTTACCCATAGAGTTTTGTTAATCACGATTGTAACTATGCTATATATATGGGAGACTTTTATCCCATGTATGAAGATGCTTATGGTTGTACATGCAGAGCAATTGTACTACCAAGCGATTCATAAATTCCGTCTATTCGTATGTCTGAGGATGGAAATATGTTGATAAGGAGAGTCTTGTATCAAGCTATTTGCAGAGAGTCTTCAAAAATATGCTGACAAATATGGCATCTATTTCAGAAATGATGATCTTTGTAAGTGATCATGTTTCGAGACATGTTCGAAGAAGAGATGAGAAGTCTGTTGCGTTATCGTAGTCTTCTTGCATGGAATGAGAATGGCCATCTTGGAAAATCGGTCGACTACTACTAAGATAGTGTCATGGTGATGTTTGGTAGTAGGATATCCCATCAAGTAGTCCATAGAAATATATTCTCGTATTCGATTAGGAACCGGAAAAGGCGAGTACAATCCTTTTCGTCGATTCGGTAGTTTATAAATAGCACAAACCACACATGATCAAATGTACATGTTGATGTAAGACTTAAGTGAAGGCCAATAAAATTACTTTTGGAGGATGGAAAGGGTAATCACTACTCCAAAGTGTCCTGCAGTCTTGCTGTAGTGCGTGTCCCAAATGAGCTTCTATCGATGCTCACTTGTCAGTACACAAATTTGTATAGCAAGGTGTCTTTTAGGAAATAATCGGTAGTGGATGGTGGGTTAGTTTGAAGCTATTGATAAATTACAAAAAAGTTGTATTCTACTGAATACAATTGAGGCCAAGTATTAGTGTCATAGCCCTGCATACTCATCACTGTAAAAAGGAGATTAATGGGTGGTTGACTCAAATAATTGGCTGTAGCATTGAATTTACCTTTTTGATACTTAATTACCAATTGGGATTGTTGTAGGTAATTAATCCACTAAGCTGTTGAGTTGTTTGTAACTTCAACTAGGACGGGGAAAACAGTAAAGGCTTGTGGTAAGTAAGAATGATCGTCTCCTTTCCAAGAATGTAATGTCTCCATTTCTTAAGGGCTTGCACAATGGCATACAGTTCCTTTTCATACATTGAATACCTTCTAGCGGTGTCGTTAAAATTTTTTGAATGAAAAGCGACTGAGTAGCCAGACTGAGTGATCACTCTGCCCAAGGCATAGTCTGATGCGTCCATCTCAATCTCAGAAGGCTGATGCAAATTAGGTAACACAAGTAATGGTCCAGTATAGAGCTTGTGTTTGAGATTCTCAAAATCTTGATGTTGTGTCAATTCCAATTTGAAGAAATTTTCCCCATTTCCCTTAGTCAACTGCTTCAAAGGCGAGGATATGTGACTGAAGCCGAGTATGAATCATCGATAAAAATTCACCAAACCAAGAAAACTTCTTAGTTCATGAATTTTTTGAGGAATGGGACACTCTTTAAGGTTTTGTACTTTGTTTGGATTGATGTGAATTCCTTCAAAGTCTATTACATACCCCAAATATTTGATGTTGTTCATCGCAAATGAACATTTGTCCATGTTCAAATAGAGTCAATTTTGTCGAAGAGTGCCAAGGACTTGTTGAAATTGTCAGACATGTTCTTCCCATGATCGCCTGAAAATCAAGATATTGTCTAGGTAGACAATGACACACTTGCCGATGAAAGGTCGAAGAATGTCATCCATATATCACATAAAGGTTGTGGGTGCATTGGTTAAGCTGAAAGGCATGACTAAACATTCAAACAATCCTTATTTGGTTTTGAAAGGAATTTCCATACATCAGTGGACTCGATTGAAATTTGATGATATCCCGATTTGAGGTCAATCTTAGTAAAAAATTTAGCACCTTTTAGACAGTCAATTAGTTCATCTATCCTTGGCAGAGGGTATCTATTCTTTACAGAAATCTTGTTGAGATCCCGGTAGTTGATGCACATGCACAAAGTCTCGTCTTTCATTGGAACGAGGACGACTAGACTTCCACAAGGAGAGGATTTGGGTTGGATGTGACCTTTGTTGATTAAATCTTGAATGTCTATGAATCTCTTAATTCTCTGTAATGGATCTTCTGTAAATGGATGCGTTAGGTAATGAAGAACCAAGCACAAGATCGATGGAGTGTTTTACCTAGAAATTTATAGGTACTTCATCTATCTCTTGAAATACATTATGATATTCATCAAGAATTTTGTCGATCTGTTGCTACACTAGTCGATGAGTCGACTAGTTGTTGCAGTCTTCCAGGGACGCTGGGGCTTGATCATGATCAACGTGAATCTTTGAGCATGGTTGATGAGATTATTTGTCTGTTTAGTAGATATTATGACAATCGTTGGTGTAGGTTGTCGCTCTGGTATATCATACCATTGGTTTCCTATTTTAAAAATCACCTTCTGAGGTCATGATTGATAAATCCCATGTCAATCCCATAAGTAAGGTTTCCCAAATAAGGTATCGACTGCAAAAAGTGGTGCCATTTCACAGAGTACTTCATCTTCAAAAGGACTAATGAAGTAGGTGAGTTTTCATTGTCGGGTGATCCTCATTTCTTGTCCATCCTTCATCCAACCAATATTATAAGGTTTTGGATGTGGAGTGGTGACAAGACCTAGTTTATTCACAAGATCTTCAGAAACAAATTTCTTATGGCTGCCATTATTCGCAATCAAATGCAATGGATTTTTTTGAAGCCATATATGTGTATGGAACAGGTGTTCTCGTTCCTCCTTGTTGACGATAGTCAAGGATTTTAGAGTGGTCGATGTTGATGTCAAAAGGGTCGATGCTTCTAGGTCATATTCTACTAGGGTTTTGTCAGACAAGTTGGAGGTAGACAATTTTTCCAAAAATGTCTTTTTATCCTTGCATTCGGACATATCATGCCATGATTAATTGTGGTAAGCACACCATTTCTCGGTAGGGGATTGTTTTCTATGACCCCTCTTGTCTTTCAGAGAGTGGTTTTTACCATATCCTTGCTTTGGCAGGGTCGGCTAAGAAGAGTGTCTTAACTTGTCGGAATCAACTGGTGACTTCTTGTCGGATGTTCATCCTTTCAACTTATTCATGAAGCGTGCTTTTATTTCTTGTCTGGATTCAAGCTTTGTTGGGAAAAATATTGTCTTGAATAATTTACCTAATATTTAATTATCAACTGGGGTTAGTAGGCTGAGTTGCTACAAAATATATGCGAAGGTAGAGAGTGTCGTGGTAATAATTTAATAAACCAAAGATCAAAATACTTTAAGTTGAACTTCTAAGGATCTAATTAAAAAAATAGAGGTAACATCAAACTATTTATAAATGTCTGGATATAAACAATGTTATGACAATAACTATTATATCTAGAGAGATTGATTTTTACTTGAGATAATGACTATATTGTAAAGGATTTACAATGAAAAAATAGAAACTATACATGCACTAGCTAAATCATTTCAATTCCAGTCTCCTTGATTATTCCAAGGGTAGGCATTTACTGTAATAGGAACTGGGGTAGGAGAGGTATCAAAATGGCTCTCAAAAGAAGTATAAAAGCTAAAGGGAATTAAGTCTAGTTTGATCTCTACAAAAATGTGTAAACTGAGAAATTTCCAGTTACAAGAAATAGTAAACATGGTTGCTTATACACAAGTGACTCCTATTTACAAAGTACTATACAAGGATAGACATAGTTTATGAACACACAAAAAACTCACAAGGATGATTTGAGTTCTATCTTATAGATCCTTTTCACAGTTATATAATTTAAAAGAACAAATTATAAACACCTTAATCTATTAATGCATGTAATTTAAAACTAAAGGAACAACTTGAATCAAAGGCTCAATTACAGATCAATGCGATGAGTTAATTTACATAATATCATTCCTATGCATAAGGTAAAAGAAAGAGGAAGGAGAAATGAGTTTTAACCAGAAGTCTTAAACAATCTTATCTAAAGGTCTTTAAAAGAAACTATAAACATTATCTAACCATTACTACTCAGATAGAATCAGAAAACTAGAAAGATAAAATTTAAAATAAATTAAAAACACACAGGACTGAATGAGCGACTATATAACAGGTGGAAATGAAGGTCTGTATAAAAGGTGGAATAGACTATCTGTATGATAGTCTGTTTAAAGAAAATGTTAAAACTTGAAAGAAACAATAAATTTAAATGCTTTATTGAAGAGCAGCTACCCCATGCATGTACTATTGTAATGTAAAATAGGAAGCAAACCTACTTTAATGACTGAATTCCATAGTAATACGACCTAAAATAATTTCATAATTCAAAACAAACTAACATATTCTTAAGCATATTCATGATAAAAACTGGAATAAGTAGAACTAGATTATAATTAATCAAACAAATTTAATCTAGAAATCGAAAGGCTTTGCAGAAAAACTTGAAATCTATCTTAAACGCAATCGGTTGTTATTTAATAAAAAGAACCTATTTGCTCAACATAATTTTAATTTGAAATCTATACTACATGAAACATGAACAATTATATAAACAAAACTAAACAACTCATAAACAAAATTATACTAATTGTAGAGGAAAGAAATAACAAAACCTACACAAAGATTTAAAGACTCTATCTGTCGGGGGGCCCTCCCAGCGAACAGAGTTATGCTTCTTCTTATCGAACACAATCATATATAGCACAATAAGACTTTCATTAGAATAAAAGGTGGTGTTACATATTTTTTTAGATTGAACTGATAAAAGGCAAAAACTCAGATTCTAGACTCTCAAACTCTAAGAAAAAAACCTTTTCCTAAGTCGCATGACAACATCTATATATACATTGTTCAATGGGGGCAAGCAATTCAACCCTTTAGTGGTCGACTGCTCTTCATGATAAGGAAATCATAATGTCAAGTAAGTGCATAACAACTAACAACCAACAATCCCTCTTTTCTTGTAGATTGGGTTCCTTCAAGAGCGCAATGTGGTTCATAACTTCAGTCCAAATCAAACCCTAAGTTGAGGTGTCATGCAGAAGTACTAGATGAGAAATTCTTCTAGAAGAAGACTAATGCTGAGATTTCGGTGCGTGGTGATGACAATTTATGGCCGTTTTCATGCTCTTAATACACAGAAAGATGCTACCAAAAATGTGCGGTCTGTTTAATGATATAGACATCAAGCTAGGAACGCTCTCCATATACTCAGTTGAACATGTGTATGTTTGTTAGGTCACCAAAAAGACCATATAACCTGTAGAGAATAAGACACATGAATTCATATATCAAATGCACTCCGTATTATGCCAATTTTAACCATTGAAACCATAAAATGATGATAATAAATAGAATTGACATAAATCCTAATTTAGTCATACCTGAAGCTTATAGAGGGAGCTACATGGTGCAAAAGACACTAAAAAGTAGAAAAAACATGTGTTAATATGTGAAGTATTGAACCCAAAAATAGTGACAAAATGGGGACCAACATTCCACCAAACCGGAAGAATACCAGGTCCCACTGATGCAAAGTAAAAGATATCATGAGGAAGGAGGCAGAGTTGCATCAGCACCTGCCTCTGACTTGGATGTAACAGATTGCTTGTACCTCAACTTCCTCGCTTGTGCTTTCATAATAGCATGCCTCGCTTGCTGATCCCTCTGAGATATACTAACGGTCTTATGTAGATCCTCCATATTCTTAATTTGTAACCACAGTTATCTGTTTTCTTCATGAAGCTCTGAAATTAACTTGACATGTGCTTCATTTTGCTTCATTGATTGAGTTAACTCAGAAGTTAACTGTTCTAAGGTGGGCTGTGGTGGCGTCAATGGTTTTGGGGAATGGTTAAAATCCCGTGGAGGACTTATTTCTGTTGAAGGCGCACTACTACATTTCGACCAAAAATCCGACGGCCGTCATGTCAGATTTTCGACACTTTCTTGTCGCATGTACGACACTTTGATTTTTTTTAAGCGTCGGAAACTTGTCGTCGGTTAGCTGACACCTAAATAACTGTTGGTTAAGCGACACCTATGAAACCGTCGCTTAAATGTAAAGCGTCGCTTAAGTGACAGAATATTTTCGACGGTAGTAAAAAAAATTTGAGAAAATAGCCTTCATAACCGTCGCTTAAGCGACGAATATCAACTAAAAGCGTCGGATAAGTGACATATGTAGCCGTCGTTTAAGCGACGGATATCAACTAAAAGCGTCGGATAAGCGACAGTTATAAGCGTCGCTTAACCGACCCCTGTGTGTGTTTTTTTTTTTAAATAAAATCAACGATTCCATTATAATTGCCCATCATAATGAAATAGTTGTGGGTAGATGACATCGTTTTCAGAGGTTAAAACTCAGAGCATGGAAGGAGGCACCGAGGATTTTGACTACCATTTTTTGTGGAAAATAAAACCCAACATAGCTGTGCATTGTTCTAAAGCTGCCATAGAGGGAGTGAGAGCAATCAATTCTATTTCAATTTGCCATATGTTAATTCTAGTCAACTCTAGTTACCATGTTTGGTTTTCTTTCTTGTAAGGCCAAGCTCAATGCCAAACTGTGAAAAAATCGACTGTACAATTCTGTCATACCAGCTAAACAAGATCCTCTGAATACTACTTTCTGTTTATTAAAATAATGAAACCCAACACTCTTAATAACAACACATTTGTCCACTCATATTATCAAGCAATATACAAGATGAAACAAGCTCTGTTCAGGCATTGCTGTAGGTAAAACACACTCTGTATATCCCATCGCTTGATTAATAATACTGTCTGCCCATTCCTTACATTTATTCAAGCGATAGACAAGATGCATAACACTTTGCTCTTTCCATCATTTTCAAAACATCCACAAGACATTAACTAAATATCAATTCATTTATTTGTATGAGGTTGTAGGTAAACGCGTGCTCATTGCTTGAGGGTGATGGCCGGTTGTGGTGCATATTGGTGTTTTAGGCTTGAACAAAATAAAGGGATGGTTGTAGGTGACATTCCTTACAACTCTA
>LPNX010250427.1:0-29622 GCA_001517045.1 Pseudotsuga menziesii
TTGAGCAAGGAATTATACATCTCCTTCATACCAAACTATAGAAAACACTTCCAGACACAACTAAGTAGGTCCAACTTAGTAGGTATATAATCACATTTATTTCCTTCCAATTTATTTTTCTTTCAATAAGATTCAAGGAATATAGCCCTATACTCTTCAACCATTATTCCAATGGTAAGACATTAGTTTCAAGCCATTACATTAACTTCTAACAATGTGTCAAGATCATGACTTTATGTATTTTGTGGTGTATTAATTGCAAATGTGTCTTTGATGGTACAATTGATCTCTTTAATGGTGTGATTTGGACTCTTAATGCCAGGCAAAGGGAGATATGCTAACAAAAGATGCCAAGAAATGCTCTACCAACAACCTCAAGATTTACTTATTTTGTTAGAGATATGCTAATAGCAGATGCCAAGGAATGGTCTACCAACAACCTCAAGATTTACTTATTTTGTTAGAGATATGCTGACAGATTTACTTATTTTGTTAGAGATATGCTAACAAAAGATGACAAGGAATTCTCTATCAACAACCTCAAAATTTGCTTATTTTGTTAGATCTTGACCTACTTTTCATGACAAGCTTCGTGTTTTGGATAGTTTTTTTTATTAAAAAATGGGTATCTTTGAGAATATCATTCACCATGTATACCTTCTTTAGAGATATATCAAGTGAGCTGTTTAAACCTTGTTTTTATATATACACACTTACTAAAATATGTGAGATATATCAAGCCAGCTGTTTAAACCTTGCTTTACATATACACACTAAGATATGTGAAATTAGGTAAAGGCACATGTTAATTTTTGTTTGTGCCTTCGTATATGTGAAGGCCATCTGATTCTAGTAGTATCTCTTGTATATATCTATTGAAATATTAATCATTCTCTAAAAATAATCTGAAGTTTCTGCATTTTTAAGAAAAATATGAAAAAATTTATGCAGTTTTACGACTTTGTTGACACAATCAAACTGGCCATGGCACAACAAGGTTCTCTTTATTCTGAAAAAGGCTGTGCAGATGAATTTGATCAAGAATTAATATATTTTGAAGAGATTTCTTGGTAATGGACAAGAGCTAAGATGAGGTTAATTCAGAGTTGAAGTATCCAACATAAAAAGGATGTGAAGATGAATTTCACTGTTGAAGGTACTTTGATCTAGAATGAGTAGATTTTGAGGAGGAAAATTTCTTGGTAGTGGCCAAGAGCTAAGAGAGGTTAATTCAGAATTGAAGTATCCAACATATTTAAAGAAGAAACCAACATATCATATGTAGACATAACATCTTGAGAGGCAAATAGACTTCGAATTTGATCTTATTATCAAATGCACAAGCACTTATAGATTCATTCTATATGCCATGGTGATCAGACATACTGCAATCTGTAGATCACACAGCTGTGAATATATTTATAAAATCTTAGCACTCAAACTGAATACAAAAACACCACCATCCAATCATCGCAGATGATTATTTTTCCCTGTCATAAACAGTTCACTTCGCAGTTCCATATCTCAATCCCATTACAAAATATTGCCCTGGTATAAAAGATAGATTTCAACAATAAAAACTACACTTTACAGTTTCTCATGTACAATATGCATTATTTCTGAAATGAAGGGAGAGACAGAACACCTGTTTTTATTCAGCAAAATAACCTTCTCCTTTTTTAACCATTACGCTTGTTTTTTTCCTCAAAAAATCTAGGAAAACTCACAACGGTCTTCGCCCTAGCGAAGTTGAGCAGGGCAGATCATTCTTCTGTAGCAATACCCTCAGAAGAGCTTCTATGACCTTCAGACGCCACATGACATACTTTACTTGGTTGGTTTATTGTCTCTGAGTAAGTTGTAACAGACTGTTCAACAGTTGATACCTCTCCTGAAAGTTGCACAGTTACATCACCATTGTTGTTATGCTCATTTAAGTACAAGCATACAACAGCACAGTCATCGACCTTGGAAGTTGGGAATTTATGCTTCCATGCACTGACTGCTAATTCCACTACTATTCTAGCAGCAGCAGCTCGAGAAGATACTGAAGAAACAATATTCACAACTTCTTGATTGGACAAAACTTCCCAGACCTAAAACAACAATCAAAACTGCTACATTTATAAAGGATGCATTGACAAATGAAAAATTGGTAGTGTTGAACAAGGCATATGCTGAATAAGAAAGAGAGTATGGAGATGAAATTAGTCCTTTTCCTTTTTAAGTTTTTTGGACTAAATATTACATGGCAGAAGATTTTAGTATTTTACACCATCAGTTGCAACCACGATAAACTGATCTCTGCTGGTTAGCTGTCTGTGTGTAATTTCAGGGACGACAATAACACCAAAGTCCTTGAGACAAAAATCTCCAAAGGCCCGGGTCATGGCAAGACCAGGAGAGTTTTCATTTGGTAACCATACTCTATGAACATGGGGTTCATCCTTTAAAGCATGGACTCGGCCTTTGCACTGCTTGATCCTTTCTGCCTCCCCTGACATATAAAAGCTTTATCTCAGCTACCCATGCATACATTACAAAACCTTTAACAGTTCATGAGAGATCCCTAGAGCTAAAGGAGGACGGAGAATTACTAAATTCACCTTTCTAAGAATGGAGAGTTACTAAACTCATTTTGCCCATTTACAATAGGTATTGCACTAAGTTACTCACTCCAAACTGATGTGGCATTTCTAGAGTCAGGTCTGTAATTCAAATTTTGTCTTCCGCAATTGTGTCGTGAGACCCCAGTCTTGCCAGTCAAAACAAAGTTATGTTCACCAAGTCTTTCATTATAATTACGACCTTATGGAATGCAAGAAAAATCTCCAGGAGATTCATACCTTGCTAATCTTCAGCTTGTTGAACATGTCCTGCAACACTTTGTAATTTTGAATCACATCGTACTCTGTCTTTGCATCAAATTTTACCTGCAACATAAGCCAAAAAAAATTAGTGTGCTAAACAACTTGTGATATCAAATCAAATGAAAGATTGTCAAAGGTTTAAAAATAGAGACCTTGTGCATGGGAACCAACCAGTTACCAAGTCAATTACCTAAACCATGTTCTAGTGGATATGTCACATATGTTGTCACACGTCTGTTGCTAAATTGGCCAAATGTCCTTGACAGGGTCTCTTCTGAACACAGTCTTACAACCCAAATCTTCATTGCCTAGGAGGATTATTCCCTTGTTGTCAAGGCCCATTTGAAGTCCTCACTCTATATCTGACACATGTGCATCACTGTAAGCATTTAAAATTCTCCAAATATACAACATGGACACTCACCCTTTCCAAATTCCTGTTTCTCATTGTTTGATAGGTGAAAGTTAATACTTAATCTTTTTTTTCATGGCTTATTGGCGATGGTGTCAAAGGTCTTTCCCTTTTTTCTGGCTCAATGTTCTCTAGACTTGTGGGACTTGTAAAAACAACCAATCAATTGATCTTCCATTGCAAGGTATCACTTCACTATCACGAAAAATCCTAGGCTGTTAGGAGGATTTACATCTCCTATGCATGGAACTCATAGTGATACATTATTAAGTCTGAATACTCTTTTCCTTTATTGTTAGATCCATTTTCCTAATATAAGCACCTGAAATTTGGGATCCCATAATGGGTACGAGTTTCTGAAATGGCATCTTCTAAATTTTGCAAAACAGGGAAATACACACACAGAGATAATTTACAAACAGTTAAAATATATTGATACAGCTATTCAAACACCATGGAATTGATTTAAATGTTAATGTCCACTAGTAACCATAATTGCCCAGTGGAACTATAAAATGTACGAAGAGAAGTGAAAATTTGGAGTTCTAAAGCATCTGTAAGTGAAATGCAAAAGAATTAAAGATTGCATTGGGAGTGTTAAAGCATCTCTGAGAGCGATGCAAAATAAATAAAAGAGGACATAGTGAGTGCCAAAAGAGATATAATTGAACATTAATATGTCCAAAAGAATGAGAAAGGAAGGTAGTTCATGTAGAATTTTACTCAATCTTCAACTCTGATTTCTATTTGCACTGATACATTGTTTAATATATAAACTCATTCAACATTTCACAACTGCAAATGAATTATTTCCTATAAACATCTAAGAATTAGAAACCCAAGAAGATCTTTACCACACTACTGAGACAAGAATTAAATATCAGTCACACATTTAAAATTTTAGGCTCAAAATTTTGGCCAACTACCCCAAGAAAAACCCTGAAGGGAAAACCTGTGAGAGAGGATATTTTTATTATTTCTTCTCGAAATAGTAGAACAGTAATAGAATCATAAATTAATGACAACTTATCTCAGATTCTCAACCACCGAAGACAAAATTCAGTCTCTGAAACAGTGCCGAGACTGCCTCGATTTCTGTGCACTCAGCTGCCTTTGAAATCCATGCTAAATTCTCAGAACTGTACAAACTGCATCTCACAAGACAGTACAGTATTCACCTTGGAATTTGTGCCCCTTGTTACAACAGAAACTCCTCAAAATTTGTTCCCTACACAACCTCGAATTTTGTACCAATGCAGCTACATAATCTCACTGTATGGCCTGTAATTTTTCTGAACAGTACGACCTCATTAATTTCTGATCTGCTCCTCGATTTTTGTGCCAATGAAGTGGGAAAGTATATTTCTTTCTCCTCCTCGAAATCTAAGCCAATTCACCTAGAAAATCATGCCCTTCACCTAATGTATGGTATGCATAAAAATGCATGCCAGAGTCACTCTAACTCTTGCTACTCGATTCTCCTTGGAATTCATGCTGCTGGTTCTCTCTCTCGCTCTCATGAACTCATCCTCTTCTTCTCAATGAGGTTGACTCCTCTCCAACTCTCTTGGTGAGTGAAAAATGAAGAATGAAGTGAATTTTTATCATTTTTCCCTTGTCTTTTCATTTTCTCTCATGGGGTAGTTGCACAGTTACATCACCATTGTTGTTCTGCTCATTTAAGTACAAGAATACAACAGCACAGTCATCAACCTTGGAAGTTGGGAATTTATGCTTCCATGCACTGACTACTGATTCCACTACTATTCTAGCAGCAGCAGCTCGAGAAGATACTGAAGAAACAATATTCATAACTTCTTGATTGGACAAAACTTCCCATACCTAAAACAACAATCAAAACTGCTACATTTATAAAGGATGCATTGACAAATGAAAAATTGGTAGTGTTGAACAAGGCATATGCTGAATAAGAAAGAGAGTATGGAGATGAAATTAGTCCTTTTCCTTTTTAATTTTTTTGGACTAAAGATTACATGGCAGAAGATTTTAGTATTTTACCCCATCAGTTGCAACCACGATAAACTGATCTCTGCTGGTTAGCTGTCTGTGTGTAATTTCAGGGATGGCAATAACACCAAAGTCCT
Organism: Pseudotsuga menziesii; assembly: GCA_001517045.1. Classification (NCBI taxonomy): domain Eukaryota; kingdom Viridiplantae; phylum Streptophyta; class Pinopsida; order Pinales; family Pinaceae; genus Pseudotsuga; species Pseudotsuga menziesii. Next base: position 5,388 of record LPNX010250427.1, read on the forward strand.
TGAGACAAAAATCTCCAAAGGCCCGGGTCATGGAAAGACCGGGAGAGTTTTCATTTGGTAACCATACTCTATGCACATGGGGTTCATCCTTTAAAGCATGGACTCGGCCTTTGCACTGCTTGATCCTTTCTGCCTCCCCTGACATTTAAAAGCTTTATCTCAGCTTCCCATGCATACATTACAAAACCTTTAATAGTTCATGAGAGATCCCTAGAGCTAAAGGAGGACGGAGAGTTACTAAATTCATTTTGCCCATTTACAATAGGTATTGCACTAAGTTACTCACTCCAAAATGATGTGGCATTTCTAGAGTCAGGTCTGTAATTCAAATTTTGTCTTCCGCAATTGTGTTATGAGACCCCAGTCTTACTAGTCAAAACAAAGTTATGTTCACCAAGTTCCGCAATTATAATTACGACCTTATGGAATGCAAGCAAAATATCCAGGAGATTCATACCTTGCTAATCTTCAGCTTGTTGAACACGTCCTGCACCACTTTGTAATTTTGAATCACATCATACTCTGTCTTTGCATCAAAGTTTACCTGCAACATAAGCCAAAAAACTTAGTGTGCTAAACAGCTTGTGATATCAAATCAAATGAAAGATTGTCAAAGGTTTAAGAATAGAGACCTTGTGCATGGGAACCAACCAGTTACCAAGTCAATTACCTAAACCATGTTCTAGTGGATATGTCACATACACTGTCACACGTCTATTCCTCAATTGGCCAAATGTCCTTGACAGGGTCCCTTCTGAACACAGTCTTACGACCCAAATCTTCATTACCTAGGAGGATTATTCCCTTGTTGTCAAGGCCCATTTGAAGTCCTCACTCTATATCTGACACATGTGCATCGTTGTAAGCATTTAAAATTCTCCAAATATACAACATGGACACTCACCCTTTCCAAATTCCTGTTTCTCATTGTTTGATAGGTGAAAGTTAAGACTTAATATTTTTTTTCATGGCTTCTTGGCGATGGTGTCAAAGGTCTTTCCCTTTTTTTCTGGCTCAATGTTCTCTAGACTTGTGGGACTTGTAAAAACAACCAATCAATTGATCTTCCATTGCAAGGTATCACTTCACTATCATGAAAAATCCTAGGCTGTTAGGAGGATTTACATCTCCTATGCATGGAACTCATAGTGATCCATTATAAGTCTGAATACTCTTTTCCTCTATTGTTAGATCCATTTTCCTAATATAAGCACCTGAAATTTGGGATCCCATAATGGGTACGAGTTTCTGAAATGGCATCTTCTAAATTTTGCAAAATAGGGAAATACACACACACAGATAATTTACAAACAGTTAAAATATATTGATACAACTATTCAAACACCATGGAATTGATTTAAATGTTAATGTCCACTAGTAACCATAATTGCCCAGTGGAACTATAAAATGTATGAAGAGAAGTGAAAATTTGGAGTTCTAAAGCATCTGTAAGTGAAATGCAAAAGAATTAAAGATTGCATTGGGAGTGTTAAAGCATCTCTGAGAGCGATGCAAAATAAATAAAAGAGGACATAGTGAGTACCAAAATAGATATAATTGAACATTAATATGTCCAAAAGAATGAGAAAGGAAGGTAGTTCATGTAGAATTTTACTCAATCTTCAACTCTGATTTCTATTTGCACTGATACATTGTTTAATATATAAACTCATTCAACATTTAACAACTGCAAATGAATTATTTCCTATAAACATCTAAGAATTAGAAACCCAAGAAGATCTTTACCACACTACTGAGACCAGAATTAAATATCAGTCACACATTTAAAATTTCAGGCTCAAAATTTTGGCCAACTACCCCAGAAAAAACCCCGAAGGGAAAACCTGTGAGAGAGGATATTTTTATTATTTCTTCTCGAAATAGTACAACAGTAATAGAATCAGAAATTAATGACAACTTATCTCAGATTCTCAACCACCGAAGACAAAATTCAGCCTCTGAAACAGTGCCGAGACTGCCTCGATTTCTGTGCACTCAGCTACCTTTGAAATCCATGCTAAATTCTCAGAACTGTACAAACTGCATCTCACAAGATAGTACAGTCTTCACCTTGGAATTTGTGCCCCTTGTTACAACAGAAAACTCCTCAAAATTCGTTCCCTATACAACCTCGAATTTTGTACCAATGCAGCTACATAATCTCACTGTATGGCCTGCAATTTTTCTGAACAGTACGACCTCATTAATTTCTGATCTGCTCCTCGATTTTTGTGTCAATGAAGTGGGAAAGTATATTTCTTTCTCCTCCTCGAAATATAATCCAACTCACCTAGAAAATCATGCCCTTCACCTAATGTATGGTCTGCATAAAAATGCATGCCAGAGTCACTCTAACTCTTGCTACTCGATTCTCCTTGGAATTCGTGCTGCTGGTTCTCTCTCTCTCTCTCTCTCATGAACTCATCCTCTTCTTCTCAATGAGGTTGACTCCTCTCCAACTCTCTTGGTGAGTGAAAAATGAAGAATGAAGTGCATTTTTATCATTTTTCCCTTGTCTTTTCATTTTCTCTCATGGGGTAGTTGCACAGTTACATCACCATTGTTGTTCTGCTCATTTAAGTACAAGCATACAACAACACAGTCATCGACCTTGGAAGTTGGGAATTTATGCTTCCATGCACTGACTGCTGATTCCAATACTATTCTAGCAGCAGCAGCTCGAGAAGATACTGAAGAAACAATATTCACAACTTCTTGATTGGACAAAACTTCCCAGACCTAAAACAACAATCAAAACTACTACATTTATAAAGGATGCATTGACAAATGAAAAATTGGTAGTGTTGAACAAGGCATATGCTAAATAAGAAAGAGAGTATGGAGATGAAATTAGTCCTTTTCCTTTTTAATTTTTTTTTACTAAAGACTACATGGCAGAAGATTTTAGTATTTTACCCCATCAGTTGCAACCATGATAAACTGATCTCTGCTGGTTAGTTGTCTGTGTGTAATTTCAGGAACGGAAATAACACCAAAGTCCTTGAGACAAAAATATCCAAAGGCCCAGGTCATGGCAAGACCAGGAGAGTTTTCATTTGGTAACCATACTCTATGCACATGGGGTTCATCCTTTAAATCATGGACTCGGCCTTTGCACTGCTTGATCCTTTCTGCCTCCCCTGACATTTAAAAGCTTTATCTCAGCTACCCATGCATACATTACAAAACCTTTAACAGTTCATGAGAGATCCCTAGAGCTAAAGGAGGACGGAGAGTTACTAAATTCATTTTTCCCATTTACAATAGGTATTGCACTAAGTTACTCACTCCAAACTGATGTGGCATTTCTAGAGTCAGTTCTGTAATTCAAATTTTGTCTTCCGCAATTGTGTCATGAGACCCCAGTCTTGCCAGTCAAAACAAAGTTATGTTCACCAAGTCTTTCATTATAATTACGACCTTATGGAATGCAAGCAAAATCTCCAGGAGATTCATACCTTGCTAATCTTCAACTTGTTGAACACGTCCTGCAGCACTTTGTAATTTTGAATCACATTGTACTCTGTCTTTGCATCAAATTTTACCTGCAACATAAGCCAAAAAATATTAGTGTGCTAAACAACTTGTGATATCAAATCAAATGAAAGATTGTCAAAGGTTTAAGAATAGAGACCTTGTGCATGGGAACCAACCAGTTACCAAGTCAATTACCTAAACCATGTTCTAGTGGATATGTCACATATGCTGTCACACGTCTGTTGCTCAATTGGCCAAATGTCCTTGACAGGGTCTCTTCTGAACACAGTCTTACGACCCAAATCTTCATTACCTAGGAGGATTATTCCCTTGTTGTCAAGGCCCATTTGAAGTCCTCACTCTATATCTGACACATGTGCATCACTGTAAGCATTTAAAATTCTCCAAATATACAACATGGACACTCACCCTTTCCAAATTCCAGTTTCTCATTGTTTGATAGGTGAAAGTTAAGACTTAAGCTTTTCCATGGCTTCTTGGCGATGGTGTCAAAGGTCTTTCCCTTTTTTTCTGGCTCAATGTTCTCTAGACTTGTGGGACTTGTAAAAACAACCAATCAATTGATCTTCCATTGCAAGGTATCACTTCACTATCATGAAAAATCCTAGGCTGTTAGGAGGATTTACATCTCCTATGCATGGAACTCATAGTGATCCATTATTAAGTCTGAATACTCTTTTCCTCTATTGTTAGATCCATTTTCCTAATATAAGCACCTGAAATTTGGGATCCCATAATGGGTACGAGTTTCTGAAATGGCATCTTCTAAATTTTGCAAAACAGGGAAATACACACACACAGATAATTTACAAATAGTTAAAATATATTGATACAACTATTCAAACACCATGGAATTGATTTAAATGTTAATGTCCACTAGTAACCATAATTGCCCAGTGGAACTATAAAATGTACGAAGAGAAGTGAAAATTTGGAGTTCTAAAGCATTTGTAAGTGAAATGCAAAAGAATTAAAGATTGCATTGGGAGTGTTAAAGCATCTCTGAGAGCGATGCAAAATAAATAAAAGAGGACATAGTGAGTGCCAAAAGAGATATAATTGAACATTAATATGTCCAAAAGAATGAGAAAGGAAGGTAGTTCATGTAGAATTTTACTCAATCTTCAACTCTGATTTCTATTTGCACTGATACGTTGTTTAATATATAAACTCATTCAACAGAAAGCGAGTGAGTTCCTTGAAGTTATTTGTCCATATGTTAAAACTTGTAAAGAAGATTAAGATGAGAATGCCTTCTTACCTCTTCAACTTTGCTGAGAGAGAGTTCCAGTGGTCGGTCTATTGTGGCTGCTACTAAGCTGTGCGGAGTTGAGTTGAATAGCCGCTGCTTCCTTCGATGTGGCTGGCTACTAAGAAATCCCATTCAGGCAAGTAATCAATTCCATTTGGGTCTTTTACCCGTCTGCCACATAGGGGGGAACTAACCTATACCCCCTCCCTCGATTTTCTTAGTAAGTAAGCCCCTAGAAAAATAGGAAATACAGATAGATAGGAGAGATTTATTCATAGGCATCTTCCAGGTAGGCAAGGGTTGGGACCTTGTACTGAGAATGCACCCACTCAAGGGAAGCAGACCAGTCAGGACTTGGTATACCTCCATAATTTCTTTTAAAGGCCGCCTTGATAGTATTGTCCAAAAAACTTTCAAGTAAAGGCCAACTCTTCATTTGTTAATCAGGACATGTTGGAAGGACAGATAATAGTAACTAACCCTTTCTCATTTTTACCCGATGATACTGAACCCCCACAAGCAAGGGTTTTGCTCCTGGGAATTCTGTTTTCATTATTATGCTGGGAACGCTGCTGGGAATGCTCTTAAAAGCCATAAATAGATGTCATATCATTTCTCATTAGGCTCCATCATCCATCCCTCCCAGCTAGCTCGCTTACCAGCCAGCGATCCAAGCAAGAGCCGTAGCAGAACTGCTTAATTCAACAGCATACGACCCCTCATCCAAACAAGCGAACCCCGCTGCCCCGGAAGAGATATGGTATTAGACTACACCCTATCTGACTTACTCTTGGAAGAGTGGTTTTGATCCATGCAAGGAGCTCGCAGGCACCTACCAAGAAAGGCTTGGAGGACTGGTGAACGACCGGAAAAAATGTTGAATAAAACATACCCCAACATATTGGATATTTAAATAGTAAAAAAAAAACCTAGTTACCCCTAATATACCCCCAATATATTGATTTTTAATTTTTTAATTTTAACCCCCCCAATATGAACGGACGTGATATCATATTGGTCCCTAGGTGACGCCCCCGTGAATCTGTGAAACCCAACTATGTGTTGTCTTGACTGTGGGTGTATGTTCTTGTTGTGTGTAAGTTTGTTGTTCCCTAGTTCCTTGTGGAAATCATGCCCAGCTCGGGGGTGGTAGTGGTGCTGAGAGATTAATGAGCACACTGGCCTATGGTTAGGTGGAACGTTGCAGCGACATAGCTAGTTGCGGGGAGCTTCTTCTCAAGATAAGTCTTCTCTTGTGTAGTTAATTTCTGCAACTGTAATTGCATTGAATTATCATGAACACGTTGAATGATTGAATGTGTTGAATGTATTTTGCTTCTGATGTATTTTAATGAATTATACATCTTCATATGTATTTTATGTTCAATGCATTTCATGTTATGTTCATGGGGCTAGATTTCCCTTTTGACAGCAGTATTAGTGTAGGTCACATCCTCTCCATCGTCGAGATGAGGGGAGGGGGCGTGACAAATATCATGTTGGGTTCTGTATAAACTCAAAATAAATAGAAGAGGATGTCCAACACACTTCTATCTGTTAGAAAAACATGATCATGAAGCAATAAAAATAAACAATAAAAAACACATTACAAGAGAGCCACAAATATAACATGGTTCACCTAAGATGGGATACGTCCACACAGAATTTGCGAGTCCTTTATTATATACCGTCCAACAAAATTAAGGATACAACCTATAGCAAACTCATTGTACTTCCTCTCCACTCTCTCACAGTATCTATCACAAAATCACAAAGATCGTTTTACAATGCTATAATACCATACACAATCATATTACAATGCCTTCCTTTTATAAAGGGAATACCATGGGAAAATACAATGGGATTCCCAAAACCATGGGCCCATAAACTATTTCCCAACAAACATACCAAAAAATTATTTCGGGGGCTTCACCCTCGATTCTCCTTTCTCACGAGTGTTTCCCTCAAACCCCTACACTTCCCTACTAGGACAGGTGTACAACAAAATTGGGGTACACACATGGTTGAATAATAACACCTCTAACTCAAGAATATCATGCTCCACAACCAACAATATCCCACTTGGAGACTGATCACAACAACTTGACCCCTGCTGCACTTATTGGACTATGCTCTGAACCTTGTACCTTTCAAATTTCTCATCTTCACCTTCATGATTGAAGGCTAATAGAAACTGAGCAGGAACTCAGTTTCTCTCTGGTTACTACCTTTTTCGACATGTCTACAGGATTATGCTTAGCATGTATCTTTTCCAACTTTAATAGTTTATCTTCCAAAACATATCTTATGAAAGTCTAGCCTTGTACATAAATACAACATACCTATCCTAACTCCTTTTGCTATTACCGGTGTTCCTATTGTGATCTTCCACCACATTTTTCCAAACGTAGACAAACAACTGCTATCTTCCAAATTCCCTGTTGAGATCAAATTTCTTTTCATAGAAGGAATATGCCTTACATATTTTATTAACCATTCATTTCAATTATTTAACTTAATTTGTACCTTACCCATTCTAGCAATTTTACATGGTTCACCATCTCCCAATAAAACCTGTCAAAAATCACCTTGAACATAATCATGAAAGAATTTCCTATGGGGTGTAGCATGACATGAAGCCCTTGAATATACTACCTAGTAATCACTAGTATTATATAATGCAAGAATCAAAGCATCTTGTAACACATCACCTGTTACATTTGCTTCCTGAGTAGTCTCCTGTTGTCTGTCTCCTTTCTTCTCTGGAGCTCTGTAGTCTTTCTTCAAATGTCCTCTCTTACCATAGTCTTAGCACTCTATCTTTCCCAATCTAGACTTGGATCTTCCCTTCTATACTTGTTGCAATTTCTAAGGCTCCTTCTTCTCTCCCTTTGTCTTCCACTTCTCTCCATGGTCAACACATTACGTGATGTCTCACCTATGCTTTTTCTTCACATTTCCCCACTAAGAATAACACCAACAACATCATCAAATTTAAGAGTGTTTGGACCAAGGACATAGTTAGTTACATCCATGACCAAGCCATTCCAGCTTTATCGCAATGAGCATAGGATTAGAAGATCCCTAACCTCATAATGAAAGTTCAATTTTACAGAACTTAGCTAACGAGTAATTGTATTAAATTCATTTAAATGGTCATCAACTAATCCACCTTCTAACATCTTCATATTAAATAAACGCTTCATTAAAAAAAACTTGTTGGAAGCCGAGGGTTTTTCATAGAGCTTATCCAACGTGCTCATCACACTCTTCGTTGTCTTTTCTTTCGAACTATTGAAATCCACCAATGAAGCCATGCATAGAGGTATTGTTCCCAGTTCCTTTCTATTAAGAACCTCCCATTCTTTGTCCTTAATAGTCGCCGACTATTTTGTTTTTCTGCCCAATGGTAGGTATAGATCCTTTTGGTACAAATAGTCCTCCATTCTCATCTTCCATAACTGGTAGTTTTGGCCCTTAAATTTCTCAACCCTAAACTTTCTTTCTTCTGTCATTGCTCCCACTCGAACTAGGAACCTTTCTTTCTTGCGATTTTACCAGCCAATTAGACCTTTTGGCTCTAATACCAATTGTTAGAAAAAAAGGATTGCAGAGCAATACCAATAAACAATAAACAAGATGAAAATATTAAAACACATTACAAGAGAGACACAAATATAACGTGGTTCACCCAAGATGGGCTGCGCCCACACAAAAATTTCCAGTCCTTTATTATTATACCGCCCAAAAAAAAAGGGATACAACCTGCAACAACCCCGCTGCACTTCCTCTTCACACTCTTACAGTCTCTCACACGCAATCACAATAAAACTGGGGTACAAACATGGGCGAACAATAACACCTCTAAATCAAGACGATCAGGCTCCACAACCAACATGTATTATTGCACCTTATTGGGGAAATTGCTAGTTTCATATTCACGAATACGGTTTATCATGTTTTGGTGGTCACCTTCTTACCAATTGCTCGAACCCAAATATCCTTTTCCTAACTAGCATGTGGACAAAAAAATCACTTCACCAAATTTTAAGAGCCGTCTAACCCATTTGACATACAACTTTGTTGACAATGTGTTACAGCTACAACGTTTTCCCAAATTTCTAAAAAATTTGGGACCCTCCTTTTAAATTTTGTCTTGCTTAATTTGTTGGGATTGCTTAACTTTACTGCGAGTTGATTTTTTGAGAATGATTATTGCATGAATATATTTTTATGCTAATGTTTCTGTTTGACTTAAATTGTGACTTACGATGATTTCTTATCGAAAATTGTTTGAGTTGTGAATCGGGACCGTAGTCACCTACGCAGCCGCCATTGCATAGGCTCAATAGAATAACGACCCGATCCAAAACCTTGTCTTCCACCGATGCGCTCTTGTTTTATTTTTATTAGTTTCGACGTTTTTGTTTTGTCACCGTCGAAGCACTAGCACCTTGTATGGCTGCCATTTCAGATGGAAAATTGCAAGCACCGCGACAAAATATCTTACCTTTGTTGATCCCACAGTTTGATTTTGTATTTTTTGTTCTTGTCGCTGTCGGTGCCATGTTTAACATTTGAATTGGGGGATTAGTTTGTGTTTGTCCAATCATTGTCTTTTTTGTTTTTTCAAAATCCTTAGTTTATTGGTGTTTCAATCGTTGCGGCTCCGGAGCGGACTAAACTTCCACCTTATAGCTTGTATTTTTCGCCGATGTTTGGTTTTTTTCCGATGGTTCGCTTATTGTTCAGTTTTGTTTCTCCGATTTTGACTGGTCTGCGGAACCTCTTGTCTTTGTAGCTTCCGCCGTTGCGGCGTTTTAACATACTAATAGTCCGAGGCTATAGTCATTTTTAGCTCCGATGTTGGGGTTTTTAGTGTGTGTTTCACCGATGGTTTTCATTGTACTACGGAACTCATAGCATCTCTGTCGCCCACCGTTGCAGCTCATTAGCAGGTTAATAGTTGATGCCTTATTTGGCCTGCCGCCCGATATGCAATGTTTTTTCCCGCCGAGTGTTTTCACCGGGGTATATATATATATATATATGTGTGTGTGTGTGTGTGTGTGTGTGTGTGTGTGTGTGTGGGATGGGGAATTATTCTATTATTATCCCTGTGATTTCGTGCCTGCACTATCCTTGTCGATCCGAACTGTGCTTTCGTACCAGCTGTCAGGATCTTGTTCGTGGGTGGCGTCTCCATGGAAGCTTTCAGATTTTGTCCTTGTCGACTGCAGCTCATTGCCAGGTAGTCCAACCGTGATTTTACCCTTTCTTTCAAGTTTTTAAACTAGGGTCTCATCCTTTGGCTAGGTTTTTCCCGTTGTGGTCGATGGGCGTATGTGTATAGGTTTATCAGCGTATATGGTGGTTCACTTTGACAGTTAGTAGACGGGGGGGGTTCGTTTTTCCTGAGTGATTGTTGCAAAGCCATTATGGGTTTTCAAACCTTGTCCGACTGTTTAGGAAATTGGTGCAGACGAGCATTACGTTGTCTGCACCGGTTTTTATGGGTGTGCATTTGGTCGTCTGGGGAGGGGAGGTTTCATTTATTTCACCATAGGTTTTACCCTGGTTTTGTTTGGGACGCCAGAAGATTTTGAGTTCAATTGTTTTGGTTGCCCACGTGTTCTGGATAGGGTCACATTTTTCAAAGACGAGCCTCATTGATGGGATTTATGTTTGAGTGAGAAGTTGGAACACGTTCTACTGAAAGTTAACGCATTTTGCTTTAGGATTGATCACACTGCTTTTTCTTCACATAGTGCCGTGTTTAGTCTCGCCGGTGGATGTTTTACATTATGATACATGTTGTCGATCATGATTAATTTTAGTCGCGGGCATGATTTAGGATTTTTGTAGACTTATCATTTTGCAGAAGTACTTGTTAGTTAGTCCCGATTTTTGCATTTGCATAGGTTTAACTATTGCAAGTATGGAAGAGGTAAATGTTTAGGCAGTTTTTCTTCGTTCTTTAAATACTGGTTAGAAGCCCAAATAGCCTAAATGCATTTTGGTTTATGATAGGACAACTTTGTTAAAGGCGAGATGTTAAAGAGGCAGAAAAAGAAGGCTCCTATTGCTGAAGGGGAACCTGAGGTGGAAATTATTACAAAGGTTGAGTACATTTATGAAGATACTAGAGCCACCACCGGGGTGGAACCTGACTACAAGTGGGGCGACATTTATAGAATTATTTCAAACCAGGAAGTGCCTAATATCGGGTTTGAAGAATTAACAATATATGCCAATATTGAAAAATATGCCTTGATGAAGATAGCTACCAGACCTGAGCTTTTCCCATGCTCAGAAGTGATTGGATGGATTCTTCCTAGGGCAGACGTGACTACTCTGATTCTGGCCAATACTGCCAAGCAAGGCTATGCTTCTTACAGTCCTGGCTACATCTCATTAGCTTATCACTTACCTCCAGCCCAAGTTTACCTAACTAAAGATTGGTTGAAGGAAATTAACTTAGACCTGGTCAAAACAATAAAAAGAATGATGATACCTGGTAAGAATTTTCGAACCAGGCCATTAGGGGAATATGACACAACTACTCTAAGAACCCCTTATAGGTTTATTGTGTTAATGCTGAACAGAATTTTTGGGAGAGCCCAGTAAAAGTTTCAAGTTACGATGGGTTCCTATTATCTTTTGTTGTTCATAGAAATGTTACAAAGCAGATATCAGGAGGATGAGCAGAGGATTCAACAAGTCAAGGTCCTGGATGAACAGATCTTGAAAGATGAAGTGGCTCATTCAGCAGTCAGTGTACAGTTGCTTGAGGATCAACTACACCTAAGCTCAGCAAGAATTGAGGCGATTAAAAATCAGGCTACAAAATTTGAAATCAACATTCGGTTTCTCGAGCCTTCTGAATTTGAGAGCATAGCATTAGAATCCCAAGCGTGGAAAAAGTTCCTAAATAATCAAGCGGGGCCCTCTACTTAAAGTGCTTTATTAGTTTGTTTAAATGTAATATATTGTAAATTGTATGAGCACTCAATATAAGACAATTTTGGGAGATGAAACGTTGCGGAAGCCCAGGAGTCATTTGGGGCAGCCCAAAAGGTTTTACCTTTTGTATAAGTATAGGAGAGTTAGATCGAGAAAGGGACTTTTTAACAGTTAGACTTGTGAGAACACATTGTAAGAGGAACTATTTCGTTTTGCAATAGATAATTACAATTTTTCCTGTTGGAGAAAGTTTTGGTGGAATGTTCAAATGTTGTGCAATGAATGTTGTTGAAGGGAAACTATTTCGTTTTCAGCTTTTATTCATTAATTGTGAGATCATTCTAACTTGTTGAACCTATGTTCTTGTATGAATGTTCTTTGGTTTATTTTATGATAATTTCCACTATGAGTAATGAATGTTTTCACAAACAATGAGCTATCTTGTTGTTCATCTATCTATTCATGTTTATGTGTTTTGAAATAAGAACAGCTACCTGTGATTTCTCTTAATACATGAACAGTAATACATTACTCATTAAATGATAATCTCGCTCCCTAGTGACAACTTAGTTAGTTAGTTAGTTTTATTTCTAGCTGTGTGTGATTTATATGCAAGAGAGTTTAAGACGAGAAGTAAGAACCTGTGCATCACATTGTGACTACTCCTCGTACTCTTGATCAATCTGCATTTTTAGATAGGCACTTGCATATCACGCTTAAAGCTAAAAAATGCAAATATATACACGGTGGACCGGGCCACAACCAGTAAAACCTTTTATTTTTGTTACCTGACCTATGGTAGTCGGACCGTAAACTGGACGGATTCCCCATACCAAACAGTCACGGGCTAGTCGAGAACGTTGACTAGGGAGAATCCCTTGTTGTTGTTGCCTACAATTTTCTAGCCCTCAACAGTTTTTGGTGCTAGAAGGAGAGCCACGAGTGCATGGCTGGCCAAGGAAACCCATTTCCTCGAAATTACTCCACCAGTGATAGTTTTGAAAGTAGTTAATTTCCCAATCCGAATCCTGAAGAGTAGTGGAAAGAACCTTTGTTTTCTGTGAACAATGAAGTAGTTAATGATCTGAGAAAACATACTAGAGCATATGTGAAGAGTATTGGAGGATTACCGATTATGCCTGACTTACCTAGAAGAGAATACAAGAAGAAAGATCATCCTATATTGGAAGACTCAGTGTTGGTTGGAGACTTGGAGGAATTGGTAGAAACTACATTACAGGAAGTTGTTCAGCCTCTAAATCAAGTGGGCCCAAACACACCCTTTTGTTCACATGTGCATACTCATGTTCATTCACCACCTCACTCTCCACCTAGACTCATGGCAGGCATAAATGCAAATCAACCACCTAACCCACCAAATCCACCACCTGCTTGGAAAGCCAGATCGCCTTTAAACCTAACACCTCCTTTGCATGACCTACCTCAAGCTTTTGAGAAGATGCTGTCCAAATTTGATCCAAGTGAGCAAATTTTAGTAGATGACCATTTGCAAAGTTTCTACTTGGCCATAGAAGGATAAAGGGCTGGAGAACATGAAGATGTAGTTCGTAGACTTTTTCCACATACCTTGAAAGGAGCAACATCCTCATGGTATTTTGATCTGCCTGCAAAATCAATCCCAAAGTGGGATACTTTTGAAAGGATATTCAGAAGCAAATATGCAACCCAGAAGACTCATGAAGCCCTCATGAAAGGTTTGTGAGCTTTAAAGAAAGAAAGAAAAGAAAAGGTGCATAATTTTACTCAAAGGTTTTCTGCTTATCTTAAGAATTTCTCTACAACTAATAAGCCTTCTGATAAGGTTCTGCTTGAGTATTATACCTCAGCTTTGGGACCTGACTTGGATATATTTGCAAAAGCTCAAGTTAAACCTATGTTATCGAAGACTTATGAAGAAGCTGAAAGAGTAGAGGCTGAAAAAGAAAGCATAGAAGATTATCCTGAGCAATATGGAGAAAAAACTTTTGGGAAGAAAGCCTTATTACTGTCAAATCCTAAAGAGGAGCAATCACATGATTTTGAGGGAATATTAAAAATGATGCAGAATCTTTCCAACAGAATAATAGATTTGAAAAAAGAAAAGGAAGCTCAGAAAGCCTATAAGCCGTACTACAACAGAAGAGAAGATAACAATCAATCTAAACCTCCTCCACACAGTCCTGCATCAATGAACTTAACAAAGGTAGGTATGGATAATTTTTGCACTTTCCACCAGCAGCCCCATTCTGAAAAAAAATTGTCCTCAATGGATAAACTCAATGACGTTAGTGATGAATCAACTACTGGATTCCAAATTAACAGATGCTGAGGATGAAGGAGAAAAGGGTGGTAAAGCCACAGAAAAACAAGAGAATGATGCTTTGGTATTATGGGACTGTGTCTTGCTTTTTGATAAAGAAGAAAGTGTTCTGAAACATGAGGAGATATCGGAAACAAATATGACAACAAGAATCCTTGATTCGGTGAGTAAAGATAATTCAATATTCTCAAAGATTAAGAAATTGCAAGAGAATGTAAAGAAACAATAGAAGAGTAATATAGATGCAGAGGTACCTAAAATTACCAGTCAAGATCTGAAGCAAGTCAACATGCCTGCTAAGCCTATTGAAGACAAAGTGAGCAATGTCAAGGAAAATCTCACCACACCTGAAGTACCAGAGGAAGAGATACCCACAGAAAACCAACCCATAGAAAAAGTTGTTGAAGCAGGTGTGGGAGGAAAGACTAGGTTTAAAACCCCACCATTCCTGTTGACTTTGGAAATTTTGAATCATAAGGTACACAATTGTTTGATAGATTCTGGATCATCAGTAAATGTAATGCCACTTGCAGTTTGCAGAAAGATTAATGGACAACCTAAACCTACTGCTTGGGAGGTTACTCAATTAGACAGGACTAATGTGAAAGTAGTCGGGGAGATGGAGGATGTTCTGATTCGTTTATCTGCAAATGAAAAAAATATGTCAGTATATTGATATCGTGGTAGCAAACATACCTGATGGTTATGGACTCATTTTGAATTGAGATTGGTTAGCGAAACTAAAAGGGTATTTTGCTTCAGATTGGTCACATTTGTGGTTGCCTCATAAAGGAAACCCAAATCAGATCAAAATTTTAAGAGAACCCTACATGAGACACACTGTCACTAAATTGGAAGAGAAAAATGAAGCAATAAATTATGTATTGGGGAATTATCTAATTGAGCTTGAACTGGGACATTTTGCATCAGAAGAAGCCAACAACATATCAGACACCCAGCCCGATCTCCTTCAATGTTCACGGGATGATGAGATTGATCGTAGATCAGTAGATATAGTTTTTGTTTCAAGAACGGTAGAATTTGATAATGGTTAGGTCTTCTCCACTGTGTAGTCAAGCCTAGCCACTTATCTTACAAGTTGCCAGATCTATAGGGGTGGGCAGAGAACTGACTAGTTAGTGGTTTAGTTCTCAAATTTTATTTTCTTGGTTTTTGTTTTTGATAACCTTGTACATAAATAATTTGATTTGGATGTGTACTCTGATTTATTTCATTACTGCTTGTTTTTAGTTAAATTTTATTTTTGATTTCAATAAAAGGGGCAAAATTTTGGTTGCATGGAAAGCATCAGAGTTCTGGATTAACTGAAATCCTTGGTATAAGACTGTGTATTATTGTTTTATCTAATAAAATTTTTCTAGTTAATCAATTTTCCTAAATGGCTATGAACACATTGAAGTCATGCTTAATCCCTGCAAAATAACTCAGGATCAAAATGTCTGGAATACTATTTCGAGGCTCCATACATTTCACATTTAAAATGTCCAAAGGGGTGACAACAAAGGACCCATGGAAAGGAAGCAAGGTAACCAGTATATTATATATAAATGATCCCATGCCGAAAATTTGAAAGCCAAAAGGCTGATAAGAGTCAAAACTCCTAAAAAGCAATATCTATCAAAACCAGGTACTGAATCATATAAGTACAAATTTGTCAAAAGTTCTTCTTCGTTCATGAGCTGAAAATTAAATACATCTCTCACACAAAAGGATGCTATGGATAGAGGAGCCTGAATAAAAATTCAAAAACAAAGGCATGAGGAGGACTCAAAAAGGACAAAAGTTCAAAAGCACAAAAAAAAATGCAAAATGGCATGGGAATGAGGAACAAATGAATATCTCTATTTACCATGTGTTACAATTATATGGTGTCCAAGCTGGAAGCTACCCAAAGGCAGAGGTAAAATTAAACTCATCTACTTGGCCTTAGAAGATTTATCTTGACTTTGGGATTTTGGGTTCCAATTTCCTAAAATTCGACTATCATCAATGATTAAAAGTACATATATTTTCCATTGGGAAAATCTAGACATCTAGAAAAATTCAACATGTTGGTTTTACTGCTAAACAGTCTGTTACTTAAGGAAGAGTTGATTCAGAGATCTTGATTCACTAGGTAGTCGCCAATTGTTGCAGCTGCAGCGTTTTCCCAAATTTCTAAAAAATTTGGGACCCTCCTTTTAAATTTTGTCTTGCTTAATTTGTTGGGATTGCTTAACTTTACTGGGAGTTGATTTTTTGAGAATGATTGTTGCATGAATATCTTTTTATGCTAAAGCTGCCATTTGACTTAAATTGTGACTTACGGTGATTTCTTATCGAAATTGTTTGAGTTGTGAATCGGGACTGTAGTCACCTACGCACCCGTTGTTGCGGAGGCTCAATAGAATAACGACCCGATCCAAAACCTTGTCTTCTGTCGATGCGCTCTTGCTTTTTTTCTATTATTTTCGATGTTTTTGTTTTGTCACCTTCAGAGCACTAGCACCTTGTATGGCCGCCGTTTCGGATGGCAAATTGCAAGCACCACGACGGAAGATTTTACCTTTGTCGATCCCACGGTTTGCTTTTGTATTTTTTGTTCTTGTCGCTGTCGGTGCCGTGTTGGACATTTGAATTGGGGGATTAGTTTGTGTTTCTCCGATCACCGTCTTTTTTGTTTTCGCAAAAGCCTTAGTTTATTGGTGTTCTGACCGTTGCGGCTCTGGAGTGGACTACACTTCCGCCTCATAGCTTGTCCTTTTGCCGATGTTCGGTTTTTCGCCGATGGTTCGCTTATTGTTCGGTTCTTTTTCTCCGATTTTGACTGGTCTGCGGAACCTCTTGTCTTTGTAGCTTCTGTTGTTGCGGCATTTTGACATACTAATAGTCCGAGGCTATAGTCATTTTGAGCTCCGATGTTGGGGTTTTTAGTGTGTGTTTCGCCGACGGTTTTCATTGTACTACGGAACTCATAGCATCATCGTCGCCTGTTGTTGCGGCTCATTAGTAGGTTAATCGTCGATGCCTTATTTTTCCTGTCGCCCGATATGCAATGTTTTTTCCCGCCGAGTGTTTTCATCGGGGTATACATATATATGTGGGATGGGGCATTATTCTATTATTATCCCTGTGATTTTGTTCCTGCACTGTCCTTGTCGATCCGAACTATGCTGTCGTACCAGCTGTCGGGATCTTGTTCGTGGGTGGCGTCTCCGTGGAAGCTTTAGGATTTTTTCCTTGTCAACTGCAGCTCATTGCCAGGTAGGCCAACCTTGATTTTACCCTTTCTTTTAAGTTTTGAAACTAGGGTCTCGTCCTTTGGTTAGAATTTTCCTACCATGGTCGATGGGCATATGTGTATGGGTTTATCAGCGTATATGGTGGTTCACTTTGATAGTTAGCAGACGGGGGGGGTTCGTTTTTCTTGAGTGATTGTTGCGAAGCCGTTATGGATTTTCAAACCCTGTCCGACTATTTAGGAAATTGGTGCAGACGAGCGTTACGCTGTCTGCACCAGTTTTTCTGGGTGTGCATTTGGCCGTTCGAGCAGGGGAGGTTTCATTTATTTCACCATAGGTTTTACCCTAGGTTTTCTTGGGATGCCTAAATATTTGAGTTCGATTGTTTTGATTGCCTGCGTGTTCTGGATAGGGTCGCATTTTTCAAAGACGAGACTCATTGATGGGATTTATGTTTGAGTGAGAAGTTGGAACATGTTCTACTGAAAGTTAATGCATTTTGCTTTAGGATTAATCAGAATGGTTTTTCTTCACATAGTGTCATGTTTAGGATTGCAGGTGGATGTTTTACATTATGATACATGTTTTCGATCATGATTAATTTTAGTCGAAGGCACGATTTAGGATTTTTGCAGACTTATCATTTTGCAGAAGTACTTGTTAGTTAGTCCCGATTTTTGCATTTGCATAGGTTTAACTGTTGCAAGTATGGAAGAGGTAAATGTTTAGGCAATTTTTCTTCGTTCTTTAAATACTGGTTAGAAGCCCAAATAGCCTAAATGCATTTTGGTTTATGACATGACAACTTTTTTAAAGGCAAGATGTCAAAGAGGCAGAAAAAGAAGGCTCCTGTTGCTGAAGGGGAACCTGAGGTGGAAATTATTACAAAGGTTGAGTACATTTATGAAGATACTAGAGCCACCACCGGGGTGGAACTTGACTAAAAGTCGCGAGATTTATAGACTGATTTCAAACCAGGAAGTTCCTAATACCGGGTTTGAAGAATTAACAATATATGCCATTATTGAAAAATCTGCCTTGATGAAGATAGCTACTAGACCTGAGCTTTTCCCATGCTCAGAAGTGATTGGATGGATTCTGCCTAGGGCAGATGTGACTACTGTGATTCTGGCCAATACTGCCAAGCAGGGCTATGCTGCTTACAATCCTGGCTACATCTCATTAGCTTATCACTTACCTCCAGCCCAGGTTTACCTAACTGAAGATTGGTTGAAGGAAATTAACTTAGACCTGGTTGAAATAGTAAAAAGAATGATGATACCTGGTAAGAATTTTTGAACCAGGCCATCAGGGGAAGATGACACAACTACTCTAAGAAACCCTTATAGGTTTATTGCGTTAATGCTGAACAAAAATTTTGGGAGAGCCCATGGTAAAAGTTTCAAGTTAGGATGGGTTCCTATTATCTTCTATGTAGCCACCCAAGGGACTATATTCAACTGGCCGAACATTGTGTCCAACAATCTCTTAGCTTGCATTTCTTCAGCTCTAGGAGGGGTGTCTCAGAAAAATTCTGAGTTCTACATGAGCTCCATATTAATTGATTGCATACTATGCACCCAACCATTTCTAGCCCTGAGGTGCATGTAGGACAGGGACCGAACCCCTATGTACACAGCTTACAAGCTGTTATGGGCACACAAATACTACAGTCATAACAAAGAAATTTGTGAACATTTTATTATGCCTTTGTATACGTTGATTTTCTTGAAAGAATGTAATTGTATGTTTGAGGAGGCATTGAAAGTCATTGAGTATGCAAATTACTACTTGACTGATGAAGGGATGTATATTAGGATGTATGGTTGCTCTAGGGCACCTTCTTTGCTTCCCAAATATGCCACTGATTATGTGGTGCACAAAGAAGCAGTCAGGCAGGTTTACTTAGATGGTATAGGGAGTTTCCTTTTTGAATAGAAGAAGGCATCCTATCCTCCCATACCTTTCAGGTTGGGCAGCGATAAATTTGCAAAGGTTAAATTAACTGCAGATTTTGTACAAGAATTGGAGCATTTCCACTTTGGGGAGATGAAATTCCATATAAATGATTCTCAGAACAAAGTTGCGGAACATTGCAAGGAAGCCAATGTGCATTTTGAATATACAAACCATCGGGATAAGGATGAATAAATTTTTAGAAATGCAGAAAATATGACTACATTGAAAAGAATATTTAAAAAAAAGATCACCACTAAAGGTGGTAAAGGCCAAGCTGAACAAAAGAAAGTTGATGAAGAAGAGGCCAGGAAAAGAGAAGAAGATGCTAGGAGACTAGCCCAGGAGGCCTAGAGTTGGCTTAAGAGTGAAGAAGAAGAAAGGAAGAAAGCTGAAAGAAGTAGCAAAGAATGCAGAAGAAGCTGCAAAGAATGCAGAGGAAGTTGCCAAGAAGGAAGAAGAAGAAAGAAGAAAGAAGAAAGGATGAAGAGCTAAAGAAGAAGGAGGCTGAAAGTCTAAAGCTGACAAGGTCCACAACAGAGCAACACACTTCTAACCTTGTAGACACTCAAGAAGTGCAAGATCAAGATTGCCCTGACTCTCAAGAGCCTGCTGCAATTGCTGGCAGCAACTTAGGGCAGGTTGTTGTTTCTGAATTAAGGCTGATACCTTTTGAACAGAAGAAAGGGGAGGAAGTCCCAGATTTCAGTACCATTTTTTATGACAGAGAAAAGAATAGGATTGTAAAAAGGAATGATATGAAGGTTGAAACAGGTGGACAATCAGGGATGATGGTCACTGATAAAACCTTGGTACATGGGACAAACAAGGACCCAAGACTAACAATCCGAGCTGGAGTAGCATTGATCCACGCCTCTGAAGATCATGTAGATCGAATAATGACAGACCTTGAGCAATCAAGGAGAAATGCTGCCCAATTAAAGGACACTTTGAGGAAGGAAAGGGACAAAGGAAACAAATTAAAGAGAAAGTTTGAAGACATGCGAAATGAAATGAAGTCTTCAAAAGCAGAGCTTCAATCCCTCCAAGCAGACAAGGTGTCTTTGGAAGTTGCCATTGAAAAGACAGGAAGAGAGGCTCACGATAACTTAGCAAAATTGCAGTAGGAATATCAGGGGCTAAAGACAGAAAAGGATGGACTAAAAACAGCATATGAAAACCTTAATGCAGAAAGAGACCAACTACAAAGCAAAGTTGGGGAGCTGGAAACACAAAGGGCTACCATGGAGGAGACAGAAAAACAATTTCGGGTGCAAGCAGCAGAATTTAAAGGACAAATTGCTTCACTAGCTGCATCATTGAAAGAGGCCAAGGAACAACAAACCAATATTCAACCTTTTAAAGAGCATGTCCTAACACAAAGAAGCAGAATGCACCAGCTGCAAGTGTCCATAAAAGAAGAAAGATGCAAAGTCTTGTAGGTAGATAATAGATTGGAGGAAATTTTGGAGACTACCTCATATTTTGTAGATAGGTCTCAGGACATTTTGGAAGTCCTGACTGGACGAATAGGAAGGATGGAGGCCAATGAAGAAATTCCTGCAGATTTACCAGCCAAAGATCAGCAAAGCTTGAAGCAGGATTATGACTTGTTGGAATTTGCAATAAACACAGCAGAAGAGTTCAAGAAGGCTGTACGAAAAATGAGAGGAGCTTGCATCAAGTATTACAAAAGGATTCTGATTACTTACAACAGATGCCAGGTGGCTGCTGAGTAGAGATTAGATGCATTTCCAGAACATGAGTTGTTCATAGAAATGTTACAGAGCAGATATCAAGAGGATGAGCAGAGGATTCAATAAGTCAAGGTCCTGGATGAACAGATCTTGAAAGATGAAGTGGCTCATTCAGCAGTCAGTGTACAGTTGCTTGAGGATCAACTGCGGCTAAGCTCAGCAAGACTTGAAGTGATTAAAAATCAGGCTACAAAATTTGAAATCAACATTCGTTTTCTTGAGCCTTCTGAATTTGAGAGCATAGCATCAGAAGCCCAAGCGTGGAAAAAGTTCCTAAATAATCAAGCGGTGCCCTCTACTTAAAGTGCTTTATTAGTTTGTTTAAATGTAATATATTGTAATTTGTATGAGCACTCAATATAAGACAATTTTGGGAGATGAAACGTTGGGGAAGCCCAGGAGTCATTTGGGGCAACCCAAAAGGTTTTTCCTTTTGTATAAGTATAGGAGAGTTAGATAGAGAAAGGGACTTTTTCCCAGTTAGACTTGTTAGAACACATTGTAAGAGGAACTATTTCGTTTTGCAATAGATAATTACAATTTTGCCTGTTGGAGAAAGCTTTGGTGGAATGTTCAAATGCTTTGCAATGAATGTTGTTGAAGGGGAACTATTTCGTTTTCAGCTTTTATTCATTAACTGTGAGATTGTTCTAACTTGTTGAACTTATTTCTTGTATGAATGTTCTCTGGTTTATTTTATGATAATTTCCACTATGAGTAATGAATGTTTTCACAAACAATGAGCTATCTTGTTGTTCATCTATCTATTCATGTTTATGTGTTTTGAAATAAGAACAGCTACCTGTGATTTCTCTCAATACATGAACAGTAATACATTACTCATTAAGTGATAATCTTGCTCCCTAGGGACAGCTTAGTCAGTTAGTTAGTTTTATTTTTGGCTGTGTGTGATTTAGATGCGAGAGAGTTTAAGACGAGAGGTAAGAACCTGCGCATCACATTGTAACTGCTCCTCGTACTCTTGATCAATCTGCATTTTTAGATAGGCACTTGCATATCATGCTTAAAGCTAAAAAATACAAAAATATACAAGGTCGACCGGGCCGCAACCGGTAAAACCGGTAAAACCTTTTATTTGTGTTACCTGACCTATGGTAGCCGGACCGTAAACCGGACGGATTCCCCATACCAAACAGTCACGGGCTAGTTGAGAACATTGATTGGGGAAAATTCCTTGATGTTGTTGCCTGCGATTTTCCAGGCCTCGACACAATGTAAAATATTTATGTATTAAACTGACTTACACCACTTTATGTGTGTGTGTCGAAAATATTTTTAAGTTAGTATATGGTAGTTCTATTAGAGTAAGTAATTCACTTAGTATTAGAATCTCTAAATTAGAATTAGTTCATTGAAAATATGATCACTTCAACTCTAATATGGAGAGATAAGTACATTTTTATGTATTATAGGAGCAAGCAAAATATATAAATATCTATATAGATAAATACAATAATATTACTTATATATATCCTTTTCTCTTTATATTGTTTCATTTATTATTTTTCACATGATATCTGAGTAGGATTAGGCTTAGCTCCCTCAAGGGAGAGCCCAAGAATACAAGAGCATACTGAATAATCTAGCTGTATATTGTTGTATTTGAATGGTTGTTAGTGGTTTCTTTGTTCATAAAGTGTTTGTTGTAGAAGTCAATCATATTAATTTGAAGATTTCCTACATGAGTTAGGGGTTGTTGTACACTCTACCCCATGCGACAAGCATTGAAATCGTAACTTGTAGAAGAAGGGAGATGTAGAGACTAGATGACATTGACGCACATTGTAGTTACCACGGGCTTAAATAAATTGTTGAAGTGTGAATATTGCGTGCCAATTGAGCTAGGCTTGAAGTAAGGACGTGACAAGAGACTCAAGACTTCAAGCATACTAGTTCTATTCCCAAACATGTGATTTGAAATTGACTAAGATCTCTATTAGTGATTTACCATCAATGATTGAACACTTCCATCACCAATTTGTACATTCACTCAACTAGATGCTTGATGATAAGCTGAAACAAGCAATCAATATGTTAACTATTCATTAAAGTGGGCATTGGAATGGTCTGGCGAGTTTATACTTGGAATCAATTTGGTGATGTTCTACTTACATTTCTCAAGATACTACAACATCCAGTGTAGAACTACATATGTATCATGTGGCTTGTGCACACCATTAATGCATTTACATAGTGCAATTGCATATGTTAGGCTCACATTATGTATGAGAGTAAATTGTTAGAATTCTTATGCATTGTCTCATGAATTTGTTGATGGGGGCACATTTGTCTAGCTAGTTGGTTTAAAATGGAGGACAATGGTAATGCACGAAAGAGGAGTGAATTTAATGAGCAACATCACAAAGAAACGGAGGGAAACTCACTAAGATAACTCATGCAAAACAATTTATGTGACAAACTACAATTGATGAGATTGTACAAGAGAGGATGTAGATGGTCTAAAAGATTTTGTTGTGGTCGTGACTATAGAGTTCACAAATGATAAGGATGAGGAATTGTCACAATAAAGAGCTTTAGAACACAACACTAAACCAATTGTCAACGATAGCGTGAAATGTCAATGTAAAGTAAAGTGTACAACATTTCTTACTATGTGATTACCTTAAAGTATGCAAGCCAATTATTATAATGTTTATATTGTTCTAAAAGTCTATATATTTTTCTATAGTTGAGTCTTATAAACATTAATCTTAGTTGGTTTTAGGATTGAATGGCATCTAGTTTTTAGTCAAAAGTTTGTAATTGGATGCATTTTCAATTGACACGGTGGACATCCATATGAGCTTTAAGATTTATTTTCTTAATTAAGCCAAATATAAAGGAGAATGGAGGACACATAGGAAGGAGTCCATTCACAATCTTGTGTTCACAACTAACTTAGCTATTGGTTTTTTTTTATAATGGAAAAAATGAAATTCGTAATGGACTACATAATTAAAGACATCAATAATTATGTATTATAGTTGTATTACAAAACCCCAATACCAAAGAGACTAAATCCATAGATAATATTTTGTGTAGTATACACCACACTATTGTTCATGATCTAGTGGTAATGATCAAGTGCAACAACTATATATGATGATCATTGAGTTAGTCAACACATATTGAAGATGAGCAATACATGTTATGCAGTGGAGCAATTAATGCGACGGCGGTCGCACTGTCCGCCGTCGGATCGCTCTTTGGAACGGATCCGACGGCG
>LPNX010250430.1:22887-45459 GCA_001517045.1 Pseudotsuga menziesii
ATATCTCCCTTTAGCTTGCACTTTGGTAGAGTCTGTCACTATGAAATCTTGATATTTGGAGGCTTTGATGACTCCCATCCGGATCAACTTCTCTTGCTCCCTTATTAAGGACTTGAAAAAGGAATCAAGTGAAGGAATTTTCCAATTGGGGAAGGAATACCTTTTGGAATGGAATATTGAGACAAATATAGAATACTCAAAACTGAGCTTGTTGAGAATGGATAGCCCATGTTTCTCATCCTTTATTTCTATTCCACACTATTTGCATTGGAGTGCAAGAGACTTGAATTTAGTAAAGAATGGTTGTATGGTTTCGAAGTTGCTAGGAAGTAAGGCTACCAACTCATTCTCGAGGAGGTGTCCCTAAAGCTCATCTTGTTTTCCAAACAAGTCTTCGAGCTTCTCCCGGGATTCTATGGGAGTCCTCAAACCTTCAAGGTGGAAGAGGAGATATCTAGATATGTGAGTGCATAGATAACCAAAAGCTTCATATAAGCGGTTCAAAAACTTGTTTCTCTCTATTGGATGATGAGGCTCAACATCTGTTCCAAGTATTATCCTGAAGTAGCCTAGATTTCAAAAGGCCAACTGTATATCTTCCCTCCAATCAAGATAATTGAAGGGTGTGAGGATGCGAGGTGTAGAAGGTAGAGAATCCATAATTCTCCTGCTCGAAAAAGACAATATCTTCACACAAGATACATACCACCCTTAGAATTTCATTGAAAAATTAAATCATTCGAACTATGTTAGAATCCCGTCTTCCCTCTTGACATGAACACCTTATGAGGGTCCTTCATGCCTATAGAGACTTCTATGGACTAGTCCATAGTTAGCAATGAAAAGATTGCGGGACTTGTGTGGAAAGCCAACTGCTTCTGGTGTTCAATGGACAGTATAAAAACATGAATCTTTCTTGAAATGGCTTTGATACCATGTTAAAATTATTGTGTCATTTATATCATCAAGCAATGAGTCCATAATTATTGATGCGGTAAAAGATGAATGAAGATACACACCGAACAAATCAAACCATACAAGAAAAAAATGAGTATAGCTCAGATAATTACAGTATCATGTTCATTAAAGAATCAAGTGTTACAATAGTATTACATAAGGAGGAATTCAAATCATTAGTATGAGTTCAAATCCACCAACTGACTCTAACTTTATCTGACTACATGGCTAACTAAAGATGTCTAAATCACTATCAGAGTCCAACAATCTTATAATTATAATAAAAAAAAGTATTTAAAAAAATTATTAAAACTAATAAACTTATTTTAATAATTCTATAAAATTTAAAAAACTTTTAATGAAAATAATAATAAAAAAAATTAAAAGATGTCTAAAATTATCTCTAAAAATGAAAACTGTTAGGTCATATATTTGGAGTCGTCAGCTTAATAATAAATAATTTACACTTATTAATATGCTAAAATCCATACCTGATTTAGCCTGAGATAATTTATCCTAATGATGAGCCCTACTTTGTGGCTTGAAATGTCAATATTAAATTCTAGCTAACATAGTCTTCCCATCTCATCTTCATCACTCACTACGTAAAATCATGAACAACTCCATGTGTCTAATCTAGTCAACCCATCAGTTATAATCAGTTAAAACAGACTAACTGAAGTGGTAGGTAAGAAGTATGTGAGAACTAGCACCTTCCCACATGCATCCATGCATAACTGGTGCTAATTGAACTAGAGAAGAACTAACTAAATGTAACTGAAGAATAACTAAGCTTAACTAGTAACCAACTCACAAAAACTGAAGGAGGTTGCTGTTGAGACTCCCAGTGGAACCTAAAATCTAGGGATTGGTCTAGGATGTGCCTAAAGTGATGCATGCAAGTGTATTCAATCTCAGTTAGCCTCTATCAGTGTTCCCTACACTCTAGTAACTGGTATATGTGACCTGATTAAGCCAAGTGGACCCAATGGTACTAGTGGACCCAAATAATAATGAAATACTCCTAAGTTAGGCTAAAATAATCTAATAGACAGTTTGGTCAATCAAGGATTATAAATCATAACAAGGGAAACAAGAAAACCAATGATTGGAAGAAGAAAGAGAACCCAAATATTTTGATGTTGTTTCAAATCCTACCAAATGAAAGAAGCAAGAGAAGACAAAATGCAGTTACTATCACAACTATTTGAATATAGAGAAAGTATGAATGAAGTAAACCATTTACATGATGGTGCAACTCCTCGATAAGAACAACATTCCCCTTCAAGATGACGCAAATAATAAGAATGGAGGTTCAAATTCTGAAAACAAGGAGAGATGCTATGCAATGGTTTCTATATTTTCTGGATCTTCCTCCTTCATCATAGATTTAGGTGCCCTGAGACACATGGAAGATGTAAAAAAACTCCTTCTCATCTCTACATCGATACAATGTTCCATCCATCCTCATGGGTGATGACTCTGAGATCCTACACAAAGGGATTGGTAGGATCAATCTTGACAATGGGTACTTCAACAATGTGTTGTATGTGCCCGATCTTGCAACAAACCTACCCTCTGTCAGTCAAATGACACATACAGGTTAGTATAAGAGAGTGACATTCACTCAATATTATGTGAAAATTTCAGAAATTTCAATAGGAAAATTTATTGTAGTGGGTATTTCAGATCATGAGTCAAGAATAAACAAGTTTTCAAACTTTTTTCCTTACTCCAAGCATCAAGTTTTCCAACGGAACGTGCAAGGGATGCATTGTTGCGAAGCATCTAGAGCGGTATGAAAAGGTGAAGGAAAGAAGGTCCATTCAAGTGCTTGAATTGATCCATTCATATCTGATATGATCTCTATCCACACCCTCCTATGGAAAATCAGTGTATTTCTTAAAATTGATAGAATAGTTTTCAAGGTATTGTTGGGTGTATTTTCTCAAGCAAAATCTGAAGTGTATGAGATCTTCAAAGATTTCAAAGTTTATGTTGATAATTTCAGTGGGAAGAATATAAATGTATTAAGTACTAATAATGGAAAGGAATATTTCAATAATAACCTTTATCATCTATGTGAAGTGAATGGCATTCAAATGAAACATTAAGTTCCTTACACATCATAGCAAAATGGTGCAACAGAGCGCAAGAATAGAGAATTGAAGGAGATGGACACATGCACGTTGGAGGATAATTATTTGTATCCTAAGCTATGGTATGAGGCCATAAATTGTGTTGAATATCCTTATAAGATATTTCCACACAAATAATTGGAATAGAAAACTCAATTTGAGTCTTGGAGAGGTCACAAGCCCAATGTTTCTCATTTCGGGGATTTTGGCTCAAAGGCTTGGGCTAGAATTCATCCCGAGAATGGAAAATCCTTGTAACCTCAGAGAGAGGAGTACATAATGGTTGAATATGATGAATATGGAAAGGGATACAAGATATTTTATCCCTCATCTAAACAAACTTTCATTGAGATAAGTGTACAGACAACTGAACAAAGTCACTCTGAAGAGAAAGTATCCTTTGCATACGATTGATGACCTTTTTTATCACATGAGAGGAGGAAAGGTATTTTAAAATATTGATTTAAGGTATGGTTACCATCAGGTAATAATCAAGTATGAAGACATTCAGAAGACAACCTTTAGAACAAGGTGTTTTCACATATATAGTAGCCAGGATACCATATTCTATTTTTCAGACACATTACATTTTTTTAGCGAGATCTCTTACATATGAGATGCTAAGATGAGCAGTTTTGACAAATCATTATTGTATTAGTGGACTATTGTACTCTCCCATGTCAGGACTAAGTCTTAGGACACTGATATTTGAGGAATAATGTAGCCATTTAGTCATTACAGAGCAATTATTGATGCATTGTTTTATATTAGTGCTTTCTCATTGGACAGATGGTGTTTCAGATGGATTATATTGCATGATTATGAATCAGCTTTTTATATTGTTTTATGGTTATCATTTCTCTTATACTCATTTTTGTGACATTTATTAACATGTGGTGTCATGATCTGGCAGTCATAATTATATGGACTTGGATGTATTTTGTATTATGTATTGATGTCCTTACATAGACTTGGAAGTTCTTAATCTATACTCATTGGTTTTACCCTCCTTAGGGAGAATAGAGGTAGTCATTACCACCATTGTTTTGGCTTGTTAGTGTTTCCTTCATCATTCAATATCTCCACCCATCCATTACCTTCCAGTTTAGTTTTCAACCTGACTGACTTCTTGACTTATGGCATAGAGGGTCTTTTTCCCCGCTCGAAATTTTGTTGGACAAACCTCCCTATTTATATTGTGTCTCGGCTCTGAGTTGGTGACAAAACTTGCCTTTAGTGAGTTGGATTGTATGCCTAAATCATTCTGGTTGGATGTCCCAATGTTTGGAACTGTGTAGAACTCCCCCTAGTCACTTGAGATTTTGTTGGCTAAAACTGAAAGCTCATGTACTACTTATATTGGAAATATTATATGTGCACCCATGGAAAACGAAAATTCTAAACTGTGTTTCTTAACATATGTAAGGAAGGAAAGAGCAATGAAATGCTAAATTACCCCTTGAAGGGTATAATAAAAGGTCCAAAAAGGCAATGGTTAAAAATATGCTATATCTAGATATTGCTGACCTTATAAAATAAATATGTCTCGGATGAAAGCTGTGATTAGCTATGCTTTTAAGCATGGGTAAAGTCCCAAAGGGTCATATAGGCCAAAAAGGACATGGAAATAAAATTGATGATCCTAATGAAACTTGATCAAGCTTGATGTAGTCATGATGCCTAAGTTGAATAAGCACTCTCTAAACAATTCAACCATTTGTGAGGCACTGCCATTCCCTGTGTTGTTGTTTGTCCGACATTGGTTATAGTGAGTATTCCCTTTCCATATCCAAAGTGCCATGATGTTAAGTAGGAATTCATCCTTTTCCTTAGCCTTGTCAATTTCATCTTTCACCCTTCACTAGCAATGAGTTATAGAGCATGTTTTAACACTTGCAGTAGATGGATGATAGTCTAAGTTATTATTGGTGTCTAATCATTTACAGATTGTTATATTGTTTATTGGATATGGTTGATGATCAGATAGAGACTTGTGAGGGGTATGAGTATACACCTTAGATGGATTTGGACTCTTTGAGTCTAATGAGATAGTTTATTTCTAGTTTCGGGCACTTGCAGATATGATCAGACTCATTCTTCCTCTCTGATGTAGTTTTTCTTCATAGGTTGATATGTCTAAGCAGGGAGATATTTCAGTTGGATCTCCTACAGCATTGTATGGGCATAGGGGCTGCAGCCAATTGTTTCTAGAATAGTACCCCCATCCCACAGAGCCTGGTTGGCTTAGTTTGACAACGCAGGCACCCTACGAGGTTGTTTTGGCAGGTTCATGTTTCCCGAGGCAGATTAAAAAATGATTAAATGGCTATTGAAGAAATCAATTTGGGCTACTAAGGACAGCAAATGACATGGGATGAGTCATAATGATGATAGGGATGTCCTCCACACCTTCTCCAGTAGTTGCAGCACCTGATTGGGCCCACTCCTATTTTTGGGATTTTTTATATTATTTTATTGAGCTTTTGGGAGGCTCACTATTTCCTCAAGGAGGCACAAAGTCAAAGAACTAAAATATTATATTATTTTATTGTGCCATGGGTACACCCAGAGGGAGTTAGTCAATAGTCAGTGGACCCACCATGTGCTTCATTTATTTCTTGATGAGTGGTGTACCCTCTTTATGGGTGATTTAGTCCACTTTGGTACTTTATGGTTATATTGATCCATGTATTGTATGTTGAGTTATTTCAACCATTGATTAGAATATTTTATATTTTAATATTAGCCATTCGTTTTGAAAGTGGTTAGGATTCGATTATGATTTTGGTTCTCTCATTTCTATTTAAAGGAGAGAGCTTCTCATTTGTAAAGGGTCTTTGGCTCTTGGATCTGAATAATAGAAAGATTTTTCCGTGGATACTTTCTGGATCTGCTTTGCATTTGATGTTCTCAAATGGTGATTGGATAGTCTTCTGCTTCCTAGCATTATGTAAATTCATGTGAGATCCATATTTTTCCACTATCATTGTCTTGTCTACAGGAGGGCGTCTTGGATGGAGCGTTTTTGCAGGGGGACCTCAACTCGTTCGATTATCTTCGTCTTGGGTCAGGGGGTTTTCATTAGTTTCAGTGTGATATATGATCATTTCATTTTACTTTCCTGTAGCATTTGGTTTCTTTATCTTGTCTTAGGAAATCTGATATTGTTGACATTTGCTCATGTAGGGTAGGGGGCGCATTGGTGGCTTGGGGCTTACATATGTCATAGAAATCACTTGGATCTTCCAGACTTGATCAAGATAGCAAGGATCATCACTATTAATACTTCTACAAGAATTTCCAGGTACGATCCAATAGGTAATTCTCTTCTTGTTTACATATTTGAATCTATTGTACCTGTTTTTCTTCCATTTTTCTGAAAACCCTTAAAATACTAGAAAACCCTTAAAAAATACTAATATCGAGAACCGTCTGATATTTGGCCAAACTACTGCTGGGTTTCATAGATCGAGCCTCTCCATCACTGAATCTACTACAACACTGGTCAAATTCCTACTGGTTTGACTTAGATATGATTTTAGCCTGAAAACTGCATAGCACCCCCACTGAAAATTTGACTTGCTAGGGTTTTGAAATTTTTTTATTTCTGACTTCATAGATTGATAGATCAGGTCTCACATAGTCTAAATCACTCCCAAAACTGAGCTATTTCCTACCAGTTTACCCTAGATATGAAAAACTAACTTTCATCCTCCTAGCCCCCCTCATTAGATTTTGACTTTTCTAGATCTGATTTTTCCTAAACTTTTCTGATTTGGGTTTGTAAATCAGGTCATCTTGATCCCATTTCCACTCCAACGTTGATTTGATAGTCTCCTGGTGGCTCTATATCTATAGATATTCCTCTCCAAACCCTATCACTAGCCCTCCTACTAATGTTTTCCTCGTAACCTGAATTTTTCGGGCGATATCCTTTTTTGGGTCCATAGATCAGGGCATATCCCAAGTGGGTTCACTGAAATGTTGTGCTGATACTGACTCCATTACCCAAGGATGAATAGGCATTGATCTCAAATCATAGCACTAGCCCTTCCTGACCTCTTTCCCCCAAAATTTCACGATTCCTTGATAACTCGGGTTGCCTGATACCTTCATATATTCAACTGAGTCCATCTCCTTGGTACTAGATAGTCCCAACTCTATTTTTCTCACCTTGCCATAGTTATGTTTCCCAAGGTAGTGGTCATCTTCATTAGTTGCTAATACCTAATCCCTAGACCTAGGGTTTCCATTTACCTAACACCTTACGTACTTCAAAGCCACATTTGATCTCTTCTGGTGTCTAGGTCTGACATCTCCTGTCGGGAGTAGATCCAGGTCTCCCCCATTGTTGTCTTGGACTTAGATAACATAAAGTGAAGACTTCCTTAATTGGCATGACAACCATCCATTTGGGAGTCTGGGCAGTCTTGGTTCCACCTCCTTAGTTTCTTGCCCCTCTACCATCCATCCTGGATCTACCTCACATAGGAAACTATAAGGTTGGTGATAACATTTTTGCATCATTACTGGGGAAGGTAGAGGCCTACCCTAGTTCGACATTTGTCCTCAAGCTACACTCCCATTCTCTTTTCCAACATTTTGGCGTTGTTGTTGTGGAGGTGGAGGCCTACCTTGGTTCAACATACCTCACCTTTCCCTACGACATATATTTTTCGGTGAATTACTTGTGTAGTTCACCTGGTAACTCCAATCCACGACTCCACTGAGGACCGTGCCCAATGTAGTAATCTTAAGTTCTTAGAACATACAATAAATCATAATAAATTTAGATGTATTTATGAGGCACATGAAAGAAGTAACCAAAAACATGATTGAAACTACAAGACAAATAAATTAAAGGGATAGATGGAGGTCAGACTATGGGTATGAGGATGATCTTGAGCATGACTATGGGTATGAATCTAGTTATCGCAATCTTTTTGATACCCACCAACTTCCTCACCCATGCAATGAATATTTCCCAACCATCCTGAGTGGACCTGTAAGTCAACATGAACCTATAAGTCAGTCCCAATCAAAGTCTTATAGCCAAGTAACCAGAGCTTTTAAAAAGCAAGACAAACGGTCTCCTTTTGACTTTTCTGAAATACCAGGAGCACCTCATCCTATGCCAAATGATTACATTAGGTGGTTTCCCCAGTTTAGTGGAAATAATGATATATATATTGAAAGTCATTTGGACATTCTCTGGGATTACATGGAATCTAGAGGTGCAGACAATGAAGATGTTTATATGCGAGCCTTAGGATAATCCTTATAAGGGGATGTTCAACTATGGTTTGATCATTTAGCACTAGGGTCTGTCACTGGGTATGACATGTTCACATATTTGTTAATTGATAGTTGGAATAAGAACACTGATAAAATTTTAGAGTGTCAGTATAGCAATGATTGTGCAGTTGATAATCAATATATCGACAATGTGCTTTCTCAATTGGACCATTCCTCTCCTGATATGTTCCAAAAAATACATAACTGAAACCCAACCAACCAAAAAAATTTACAAAACCTTTGAAAATCCAAGTCTGGAAAAAACCTACTTGGCACTATGCCTTTGGGGTGGCTAGCAGAGATGTTATGAGAGAGAACCACTTCCTGATTGTTGAAGACAGGAAGTGGAATTGCTTTTGGATCACTGAGTACAGGCAGTGGCACCGCTTGTTTCCCACTATGCATGCACAGTTCCCTATAGATTCTAGAAAACAAAAGATGGAGAAAAAAGAAAGTCAATTACTGGAAAACTAGGATAAAAGTCATGAATTAACAGTGATATGAACCATAGAAGTTCAGAGTGACCTGGATCTAAATAGATATGATGATACCAAAACAAAAACTCACTAGATCAACTAGTGTATCTAACTAAAATGATGAATGCCTGGAGATTGGATTTTGGACAAGTGTTTGAAAACCAAGGAAGATCAAATGAACTGAAAACTCTTCTTCACCGGAGTCGCCAGATTTGTTGCTAGGAATTTTGCACCTTCTGCAAACAAAATTTGTTCCTCTAATCTCAATGGCTTTGATCCAGAACAAATGGTTCACAACAGAATTGGAAGACTTTCCCTAGGATTGGTGAAGATCTAGAATGAGTCTCTTTGATGTCAATAGTATTTGTTTCCTGTAATAATAGCTCTTCATGGATGTACCTGTTGGGACGCGCACCCTAACGGTCCCTAAAATGGATAACTCCGTGGGTATTGACTCAAAACAGTCTTAGGGGTATCGGGGTTGAGTCAAAGTCTTTTGTTGTAATAAACCCATGGTTTAAGTCCAGGGTTTAGGGTTTGGGGTGCCCATGGTTTAAGACCATGGTTTTGTAAAAATGCGCAGTATAAATAAGCGCTTGTGTAATGAAGAGAGGTTAGGTTTTATGATGTAAAAAGGATTAAGGCGAAGCTAAGGCTGATTTTGTAAGGAAAGGTTAAGTCCCAGCTGTGTGCGTGGATGACCTCTGCAGCTGTGTGCGCAGAGGGTTTTTGTAAGAAGACTGAGGAAAGATCTGCAGCTGTGTGTGTAGAGGCCTGCTGCTGTGTGTGCGGCTTTTAAGGACTGAAGGGATCTGCAGCTGAGTGCGTAGATCAAAACTGTGGTTTTGAAGCAAGTTGAATAAAACACAGTTTTGTGGACGTAGCCCCTACACTAGGGGTGAACCACGTTATATCTGGTGTCGTGGTTTCTTGTGTTGTTTTTATTTATGTTGTCTTTGATGCATTAATAATTGTATACATGTGATAAATTAGATCACTGCTAATAACAAGCTTTGCTGTGAATTCCCTGTAGTGGGTTAAGCAAGTCACAACTGTTTATCTATCTGCAAAGTTGTATCTGAATGAATGGTAAAGCTTTTTAATTATTGATTAATAAGGTTATTAAAGGCTAAGGTACAGTAATACCCCTCTCTGCTTGCAGAAACCTGATTCTGTGGCACCCCATAGCTCTTTCGGGTGAGACTGCAACCTGTGCGCAGGTTGTTGCCGAAAGGGCCAACACTGTGGGTCTTTTGTTGGTGCGACACAAAAGGATTAAACCCGGGTCTGCCCTATTTCCCAACAAAATGGTTTCGTTGCCGGTTGAACTCAGTACCTGCTCAAGAGGGGTTTACGTCGTACCTCGAGGGCTATGTTCTGGAGGCCCTCTGTGAAGGAAATCGGTGATTGGTTTGCTGAGACTTATCTGACATTCGCGCAGCAAGAGAACAAGAATCCGCGTCATAGCGCAAGTGACTTTTTACAGAGGTATGTTTTCTGTGATGCTTATGAAATTTTCTTTGGTAGTATCCACATAGAGTTGCACCAGTGGTTGTCTAGGTTAACAGAGAGAAGGACGAACTTCCAAGATCGACGGGTTCTCGCGTGGACCCTCGCCAGGGTCAATCTTGTGCAACACGTGAACAACGAGGTATCCCGCGCTATTGACTTCTGGACGACGCGAACGTTGGAAGCCTTCGTGACAGAGTTTTCCATTGACACAAGTACCTCCTTCAGCGAAGCTGAACGGCAGTTCTTCAAAGGCTCCCATGGTAAGTTTTTGAATTCATTAAGCTTGAAGATTAAAATACTATTGGCTGAAAAGGGTATATTGCTGTTTGAATCAGACTGTTAGTTTAGTAGTACTAACATATGTTTGCAAGTGACACTACCTTCGACGAGCAAAGTGGTTTGCTGTGAAGTGGAAAAAGGTACAAGAGAGATTTTGACTCCTATTCCTTAGGTCAGGCTACCGCGTCCTCCCCTGTAAATCCTGAAGAGTCAGACTCTGAAGAAAACCCTTCGGTTGGAAACCCTCCGGTCACCCCGCAACGAAGCCCTGTTACCTCTGAAATTCCATCGCAGTCTGACAGTCAACCAAGTCCGAGTATTCCGGCCACAGGTCAATCTGCCCCCGTAAACCCCCCCCCATCGACGTCCTGTCCCTCTCCCAACCCTCCTAGAGCCACCATGCCCACCTAATTGATGACATTAAGCTCCCCATCTTCAAAGGCATGGGATCAGAGGACCCAGAACAGTTCTGGTTTTTATGTGAAGCAATATGGAATGCAAAGAAAATTACAAACCCAGATGTGAGAGCCGTGCAGCTTATTACTTCTTTCCGGGACCGGGCTTTGACCTGGTTCATGAAATTCTCAAGTACTCAGAGCCCTACGTTAGATGAGATTAAGGTAGCCATAACCAAAGAATTTAAGAAGCCTAAATCAGAATCACAGAGCATCACTGAACTCAAAGAGATTCAACAACGACGTGACGAATCAGTGTGGGACTTTGACCAGAGATTCAAAGTTCTACTGGACCAAGTCAGCTTTACCATTAGTCCTGCGCAACACAAGGAATGGTTTATTGCAGCATTATTACCACATATCAGAACTCCCCTCATGCAATAGAAGGTTGCTGACCAGCAAGAGGCTCTGGAAATCAAAATGAAGCTAGAGACTGCCCCCATCGGCGATGATTCTGGTATTGCTCAAATCCAAGCCCAGCTAGCAGCGATGGCCCTGGAACTTCGCGAGATGAAGAAGGGGACACCTGATCGCGAAGAGGTTTGGTGTACGCAATGTCGTACTAAAGGTCACGACAAGGAACAATGTCCTTTGGTAAGCAAGTACCTACATATAGGTGCGCCGAACCCATTTCCACCACAAGTCCTATATTGTGAGCTCTACCGAATGACAGGTCAGCACCGGCCCGAGAACTGTTACCTGCTGCAAAGGTATGGACAAGGACCTAAGAACCCCTACTGCAATTTCTGCAAGTCTGTATGTCATAATGAGGATGAGTGCCGCACTTATGATGCCTACCGGCTGCACAATGACGGCCTAAGTAATGATAGCTACGGTTACCAGGGGGGTGCCTCCGGTAGAGGCTCTTCTGGAGGCCGTGGTGGTATGGTCGGAAGAGGCTGAGGCCAGTTGGTGTGTTATAATTGTAACCAAGCTGGGCATTTGGCTCGCGACTGTCGGAACCCCACTATGACATGTTGGTACTGCCGCGAGGTAGATCATGTGATTGAGCAGTGCCCGCAACTCATAGCTAAGATTCAGGCACGACAGAGTACCCCTACGCAGAACATCTAGATGATTTCAGTTGAGCCCAGACCTACCGCAACCGTCAATGTTGTCACACAGAGTGGTGCTACGACACACCCATAGAATACAGAAAACCAGCCTGCCGACGCTTGGGTTCATAAGGCTCCTGCGGAAATCCCAGCATTTGATATCACAAGAGAAAGAGAGACCTTTATGGAAGTCAAGAAAGATTTTTCTAGCCCTAGCACATCCATTGCACCTGCGCAACCACAACAACTATCTTCGCGGCCCCAGGAAGCCCCGCTGGATAATGTAAGGACTCTCTCCTCCTTTTTACAGAGTTGCCTCAAACTTTTAAGAGATCAGGATGCTCTGACTGAGTTACAGAAAGTCATTGCTTCCTGTGGACCTCAGCAAAGTTCTGGTCGGGAAAAAACTGTTCACAGAGTCAGCAGAACCGACAGGGAAATGAGATTGAATGCTCAGATAGGAGCATACGATATGACTGATGTTATCTTGGACTTAGGGTCCGATGTAAATGTGTTAACTAAACAAACCTGGGAACAAATGGGAAAACCCACCCTCGCCTGGTCCCCTATCCAGCTGAGACAAGCCAACCATTAAAGGATCGTGCCTCTAGGAAGATTCTTGTGTGTCCAAATAGATATTGCCGGGGTCAGTACTGTCGTGGACTTCGAAGTAATTGAGATCCTTGATGACAGCAATCCCTACCCAGCCTTGTTAGGAATTGAATGGGCAATGGAAAATGCTGCAGTTATTAACCTAAAGAAGAGACAGATGATCTTCGAGGGGAGAGACTTGAGAGTCATCCTACCCCTGGATCCCTCACAAGGGGAACGGTACACAGAACCACTCTGACAAGAGGATTAGGATGATGTGGAGCCCATCTACACTATCACGCCCAGGAAGAAGGTTCTGAGGATCCTCCTGCCACAGGTTGGGAGTCTGGTAGCTCCTGTAACACGGACTCTGAAGATGACTTAGAAAGATGGCAGAATCGCTTACATGAGCCCCATGGGTGCAGCCATGCCCGGACTACCAAGTCCCTCAGATGGCTCAATTCAAAACCAAACACTTTACCTATTTTTGATGGCTTGGCCAATCCTGAACCGTTCATTGCACAGGTCTCAAGCTTGATACCTGAGTCACAGAAACTGGAAGCTCTGGACTCCGTATTTCGAGCCACAGCAGCCAGGTGGTGGAAGGCCCATAAGGTACAGATCCTTAGCTGAGAAGCTTGTCAGAAGCTCCTGTACCTGCGATTTAAAGGCCCGACGGAGGAGCTGCGAAGCAAGTTTGACGGACATTCTAATCCTCAGGAACATTTGGCACAGTGCTACGAGGCATGGAAGTATGTCCCTCAAAATGAATGGGTACATAGATTTGTGCACACGCTGGAACCAATAGCAAAAAATTGGTATGTGGAGGCTGAGCTCTGCCAAGATACTGTAAGTTGGGACTATCTTGTTCATAGTTTTATGCATACTTTCTATACTAATGATGTCTGTCCAGCACTAGATGTAGCTATCAGGATAATCCATACTAAGGTATTTGATGACCAAGAAGTACTAGAACATCAACCTGATTGGCCCTCCACGCAGTCGAATGTTATAACTTCGCAATTGACGAAGATGACGACCCGCGCAACATCACTATCCCTGAGTTAGAAGGATGCTGCGACGTACATGGACCAGCAGTTGAAGTCCCGGAAGTAACTCAGCCCCTGAAGACGCGCAGAGTTAACATTAGATCCGAAACACAGCTTAAGCTTGCTACAATCGGCGACTATTGGGATGAGGAAATGGTCAGCAAGGTAACACAACTTCTCCACGAGTACCAAGATCTCTTTCCAACAAAGTTTTCCGAAATGAAGGGTATCCTGGGTGATATTGGCGTAATGAAGATTCCTTTGAAACTCGATGCCAAACCTGTGAAACAGCGTCCTTATAGATTGAATCCGAAGTATAAAGAAAAGGTTAGGGTGGAGATGGATAAGATGCTCGCCGCAGGAATAATTGAGCCTGTTGAGGAATCTGAGTGGGTCAGTCCTATGGTGGTCTAGGAGAAGAAGACTAAGGGTGAAATCTGAATCTGTGTAGACCTACGAAAACTCAATGATGCTTGCCTGCATGATCCTTTTCCCACCCCCTTTACAAACGAAGTGCTCGACAATGTCGGGGGTCAAGAAGTGTACTCTTTTACCGATGGTTTTTCTGGCTACCATCAGATCTGAATCACTCCAGAGGACCGACATAAGACAACATTTGCTACCGAAATGGGATCCTTCCAGTATACTGTCATGCCCTTTGGGTTAAAGAATGCACCTACTATATTTTCTAGAGTAGTCATCTCCGCGTTTAAGGAATACATACATAAATTCCTAGAAGTTTACTTTGATGATTGGACCATTTTTGGGCTAGTAAAAGACCATATAACGAGTTTGAGACTTATGTTGAACAAGTGTAGACAGCACCAGATTTCCCTGAATCTAAAAAAGTGTATCTTTTGTGCACCTTTTGGAATTCTGCTTGGTCACGTTGTATGTAAGCAGGGATTGATGATGGATCCTGTGAAGATCGCTATCATTGTGAACCTGCCACCCCCGAAGTCCATCAAACAACTTCGCACGATGCTGGCTACTACAGGAAATTCATCCAAGGCTATGCTCAGATTACCGCTCCATTGGAGAGGCAGCTGAAGAAAGATATCAAGTTCGAGTGGACACCGGAGTGTCAAGCAAGCTTAGATATTTTAAAGGAAAAAATGGTCACCGCCCCTATTCTAGTATTTCTTGACTGGAACAAAGAGTTCCATGTGCATGTCGACGCATCCTCCATTGCTCTGGGTACTGTGCTAGCTCAGTCAGGAGTAGCTAATATCGATCACCCTATCTCTTTTGCAAGCAGAAAATTGTCCACAGCAGAGAAAAATTATACTATGACAGAACGCGAAGGTCTCGCTATGGTATATGCACTACAGAAGTTTCGACATTATCTGCTAGGATCTCATTTTAAGATGTTTACTGACCATTCTGCTTTGAAGTATCTGGTTAACAAGCCTATGCTAGGTGGAAGAATATGTCGATGGTTGATCCTATTCCAAGAATATAATTTTGAGATCATCGTTAAGCCTGGATGACTTAACCTAGGACCTGACCATTTGTCGAGGTTCGACTCAGGCGAAGAACCTACCAATTTGGACGAAGGTCTTCCTGATGCCTAGCTATTTGCTATACAGATGGTTGATGAATATTTTCAGGATATTGTTCAATACTTGTCTACAGGTTTTCCACCCCCCGAGATGACCACACAGCAAAAGAAGCACTTGGTGGTTCGTGCAGCGGACTTCACCTTAATAGCGGGACAGCTGTATAAAATGGGACCAGATGAAATACTGCGCAGATGCATCTTGGAGCATGAACAGCCACTAATTTTGGCTGAAGCAGAAGCATTATAAGGCTTTGAGGACAAAGCCTTTCTAAGGGAGTGGCAATGTACCAAACTTAAATAATAATAAAAAAAACAAAAAACAACAACAACAATAATAATAATAAACATCAACATATATATAAAATAAATAATAATAAATAATAATAAATAATAATAAATAATAATGTCTTTACGAAAAGACATGACTCTTAATGAAAGGGTATTCCATCAAATATAAATTACGGGGCCCTCAATTATAATTGGGACTTATCTATCAATTTATTCATATTTTACTATCTATGGATATGTGGGTTATTTCAGAAATTACTTAATTGAGAATATCCAACTATGGATGTTACAGCTTGTTATACAAAACTTTTGGATTGTCGACCACATGCAAGTCTATAGTTTTCACCATTTATGCAAAAGCTTAACTACCTCTTTAGCAGTTCCATCTCTAATTCCTTCTTGCTAGTTATTCAGAAGAAAATAAATAGAATTAGTGTCAAACAAACATCTATGTATATTTTACAAACATAAAACTACTATATTAAGAGGGAAGGATGAGTTCTAACCCAATATTGCACTCTTCTAGCTCAAAACTGCTCATGTTTGCAACTTGAGAAAGTACTTCTCTCCAAATATGAATTGTATTGGAGTCATATTGCCCCTTATCTTCATGGTTTTGTATGGCTTGAGCATAAATTCCATTTTACGAATTTGAAAGAGGTTTTCTTAAAAATGTAACTAGCTTTAGGCAGGTGGTTTTTATTTCAATTATTGACCAATGTAGAAATTGTAGTTCATAGCTTGACTTGGAGCATAAGTTTTTTGAGAAACTCCCTTCTTTGTAGATTCATTGTGGGAAAATGACCTATCATTTTATGACTTTGAAAGAGGTTTTTGTGACCAATGTAACTAGATTCGGGATTGTGGTTTTACTTTAAATTATTGACATATTTATAGGCTATGTATCACATTTTACTAAGTTTCCCATAGCTTGAATTTGATCACAAGTTGTTTGAAAAATTGCCATCTTGACATATTCATTGTAGGAAAATGACACATCATTTTAGGAATTCGAAAGAGGTTTTTGTGAAAATTGAAACTAGCATCATGTCTATGGTTTTTCTTTTAATTATTGACTAATGTACATACCATGGAGTGCATTTTACTAAGCCTATTTTTGCAAATTTACACTTTGTTTTTACATAACACCTTGTATAAGTAGTTCATAGCTTGACTGTGAGCATTAGAAGTTAGGTTATATCAAAATAACGCAATGATATTATTATCAATATATCTAGCTATCCTATTTGAAAATCCATTTAGTGCAACACTTTGATAGGAGGGGTTGGCTTGCATTTTCATTAAACTAGGTGGGAATTTCAAAAATACAAGACATACATGAATAGTTTCTTCAAAGCATACACTTATTGAACCCAAATTGGAAAAATAGATGTATAAGAATGTGGAAATTAGTAATCCACACCACTTCGAATTGAATCACTAAAAAACATAATAATGAGGGTTGGGCGTGCATTCAAATTCATTACAGGAAAATGAAACATCATTTTAGGAATCTAAAAGAGGATTTTGTGAACAATGTAACTATACTCAAGATTGTGGTTTTAATTTTAATTATTGACCTAGCCATTTACTTTGGAGTGCATTTTACTAAGCCCGTTTTTGCAAATTTACAATTTTTTTTTACATACCAAACTGTATAAGTAGTTCATAGCTTAAGTTAGAGTATAAATTGTTTGAAAAATTACAATCTTGGGAGATTCATTGGGGGAAAATGACACATCATTCTATGAATTTGAAAGAGGTTTTTATGAATAATGTGGCTAGCTTCAGGCCCATGGTTTCCAATCTCTTAATATTTCTACATTATGGTCTATCATTGGTGGGGCATTGCATTGAGGGTTTACATTATGATTTTATGAGTTTAAATTTGGATTTGTATTTGGAATTTTAGGATTAGAAACTTGAGGGTTTGGGTGTTAGGAATTGATTTATGACCACTACAATGAAATATTTACAAAAAATTGTAAATTTCTATAGACAGTCATTTTCAATTAAGGAACTGAAATGCAAATTAAAGAAAAGGAACTTCATATTGGATCTACCTAGAAGTATTTTCTTCCAAATGCTGCCACATGTTTGCTTCGAAATGCTACCAATGACAAT
The DNA here is from genome assembly GCA_001517045.1 of Pseudotsuga menziesii. Classification (NCBI taxonomy): domain Eukaryota; kingdom Viridiplantae; phylum Streptophyta; class Pinopsida; order Pinales; family Pinaceae; genus Pseudotsuga; species Pseudotsuga menziesii. The sequence goes on from LPNX010250430.1 coordinate 40,668, forward strand.
GAATTCACAATCTATTTGCATCCAATGTTTCCAACTATTTGATTCCAATTGTATCCAATGGCAATTTCTTCTCAGTAGAATGTGGAATCCAAGGAGTTGGGAAACTATGATTTGAGATTGTGGTTGCATTTTACCTCCAACATAGACGAGCATGGACAATAAGAGTGAGAAAAATGTGTGGTGGAGGGTGAAATGCAATTTAAATGGATGTCTTCAAGAATTTGTGTGCATTCCTTTTCCATAGGAATATTTGATGTCACAAAATGTGCACATGTTTTAGTGAAGTAGAACACGCATGCATTTTTTTGAACTAGATCATGTGCATGTTCCTTTTTCCTATCCTATGTGTAATCTAACATGTTAGAGTTAGGCATAGATTCTGTAAACACTCTCCCATTAAACCTTTAACTTGAGAAGGTTTTTTATTTTTTATTTTCATCTAAAATATTCATCCCTAGCTTGTACTCATCCTGATGATTATGGTCCAAAGAAGAGGAATTAGACATTGAAAGTGAGTGATATGTTTCACAAGTGTTGCATGATGATTATGGTCCAAACAAGAGGAATTAGACATTGCAAGTGAGTGATATGTTTCACAAGTGCTACATACAATCCATAGTAGTGGCAATATGTCTAGCAAGTTGGTACACTGAGCTAGGAACAAAACTGCCTTACAGAGATGATACAAAGAATCCCATACAAGAAAATTTTCCCAATAGCACACAAACTTATCATTTTATCATTTTAACAAGAAAATTTGTAAATTGTAAATACTCTTATCATTGAAGGATTTTTTTTAAATAACACAGTTTCATCTTAAAATAAGATTTTATCAAGGAATCAAATTTCTTGAATTATAATTTTAGATCTCAAAAAACTTAATCTTTTTTAAGATGGATCCTTGTTAGTTGTCTTTGTTGACATACACTACTAAATATTTTTTTTTTTCATATTACTTATCTACATAAAGACATCTCCACATACTCAATTTTAAAGCACTTCATTATTCTTGAACCAATAAAATATAAAATATTTATCATTTCCCCTGCCTTTTTTGGTATATACATTGATAAGTTAAAAAGTTATTGTTTTTATGGAAATATGTCTCTTTGATCTTGATAAGAAGTTAACAATTCTCTGGGATATCTGCTCTAGTATGTGCATGATGGTCAATACCAACAAAACCAAAGTTATACTGTTAAAATCTAATAAGGTCACTTACACTTATTTTTTGTATGATAATAGCAACTTGAGGAAGTGACTTCCTACCAATATCTTGGGATTGATATCCATCACAAGCTTAATTGGAACTACAACATCCAAAAAATGATCAATGGAGGGTGGAAAACTTATTTTGGTCTTGAAAAGAATTGCAAGAGCACACCTTATGATGTAGGAGAAAAATAAATTCTTTTTGAAACTCTCATCACTCTTGTTCTCCTATATGGGTGTGAACTTTGGGGTTGTAGCCTCTCTAGAGAATCTTGGAGAAGGATTGCGCAAATCCAAAAACATTTTATAACTTACAGTCTTAAAATTAAAAGCAATACGCCATATCTTATTCTATGATTGAAATGGGTCTCCCCCATTGAGAGCATATTTATGAATAAGTACCTAATATAGAAGAAAAATAAATAACTTGGCAAAAGAATCACAGAAATTGCTTTAAATTCTAGTCAAAACCACCCAAGCCTAAAGCTATGTTGGATGCCTTGGTTAAATATGTGGGGGGTTGACAAAAATGTCATTTTACAAATTATAGATAATATTAAAAATATTATTACTTTGAAGTTCAAAGAGAAATTGTAATGTGATTAAAATTTAGAGGATACTAAAATTAAGATATTACAAGGTGATCATTAACCCTAATATTGAACATCAAAAGTATTTATTTATTTTAATTATCATTAATCTAAGCATAGATTAGCTACCATCATAATATTCATCCCCTTATATATATAATTTAAATAATTATTAGAAAATTTTATTATTTAATTTTAAGATATTAATAATTAATTAATTGTAAGATATTGTTTCTAAGTATGGAAAACTTGAAAATACTCTTTTACAACTCTACGGGGTAGGGCGTTTTCACGAGATGGAATAGTGTGTAGACTCCCTAAGATAGCTTTAAACTCCAGCCAAAACCACTTAAGGCTCAAGCGTGGGTGGTATAAAGATACCAGGTCTTGGTTAAATCACTCGGAGATCGATGAAAATGTTGCTTTGTAGAATATTAATAACATTAAAAATATTATTTCTTCTAAGTTTAAAGAAAAATTGTGGTGTGAGAAAGATCTCGAGGCTAAAAGAAAATTAAGATATTATAAGGAGGTCATCAACCCTACTCTAGAAGATCAAAAGTATCTCTCTGTTTTGATCAGTACTAAGAAAAAAATTAACATAGCTAAGATAAGAACGAACTCGCATGAGCTCCATAGTGAAACTGGTCGTTGGACAGTCCCTAAAACACCTTGGGTAGAAAGGATCTGCCACCTTTGTGAGAGTAAGAACATTGAAGACGAAAATCAGTTCCTCTTAGAGTTCCCTGCGTACACGCACATTAGATCCCAGTTTCATAATCTTTGTTGCAATACCGACTTTCCTAGCCTTTTAGCTTGTCAAAATTATAGTAAGCTCAGGACGCTTCTTTCCAAGCTCTTTGAGCATAGAAATATAACTTTAAAGCAAACTAATTAATTCTCTTCTTTAGGTCCGATAGACCAAAGTTTGGTCTCAGGGGACGTTAACCATCATCATCATCAGTATAATAAGTGAATATTTGGTCTCTTACGATGTTTACCTCTCCACAATAAAAATAAAAATAAAATAAGAAAAAAAATAGAAGGGAAGGGCATGTCCAACTGGTTGTTGTGAATAAATCAATCCATCGGTATTATTTTTTTGGAGTTGTTGGTAGCTTGAAGTGAGCATGCCTTAGCCTTTGACATCTTATTTTTTTAGAGATATTCATGGGATTTGGAAACTTTAATGTTTATAGTTGCGTTTTTTTGTTAAGTTTTTAAAATTGTCTAAGTTTGTTAAATTTTAATTATGTTGATAGGCATTTAGATATTATTTGTAATTTTATATTTTTTTGAATAGATCAAGAAGATTAATTGGAGTGTAACAAGTGTACAACTGGGATTTATTTCATTGTCGTTGTGTCTTGTTATGTTTAAATGCATATTGATTAAAATTTAGATGAGATTTAATTAAGTGGCAGTTAAACAATTTGTTTTTTGTTTTGTTTTTTATATCAGACATTATTATTATTAAATAGTATTTGTTTTATGTTTATATTAACTTGAATGATTTGGTATGAATAATAGATAAAGAATAAACTAATATTATTTTAATACAACTAGCACACTCACATAGTTTGTGGCTCGATCAAGTCCATAGGGATCAAATGTTTAAAAGGTGGTTAAAGATAGTTATGGAATGGAAGTAGGTTTATAAATAGTTTTTTATTCCTCATATTCTTCTAGTTAAACGGGTTCAAGTGTGAGTTCTTCCTATTATCCATTTATCAATTATCAGTTATTTTTAATATTCTCTTTCCTTTTATCTCACATTCTTCTAGTTATCTGTCGTTGTTTATCCATCCATCACCTATGAGTTATCCATTCTTCAACTAAATACAAATTATTTTGTTCATGTTATCCATTTATCAATTATCAGTTTTTTTTATATTCTTTTTCCTTTTTTCTCACATTCTTCTAGTTATTTACGGTTGTTTATCCATTCATCACCTATGAGTTATCCATGCATTGCTACTAGTTAGCCATTCTTTAGCTAGCTACCAATTATTTTGTATATTCATTTTTTATAATGGTTTATTTTGAATTTTGAAGGACTTCCATAAAATCAACTTGTCTCATCTTCATCTGTAAATGAAAAAGCATAGGCGGTAGTCCACCCCAAATCTCAAATAAAAACCTCTATCGACCTAAAACTAGCTCACCCACATAGTTTGTGGATGGATCTCGTTGATAGTGATAGGTATAACTCCCGATTCAATTCTATTCATGGCTAATGCATACATTTATATATTACATGTGGTGGTTGAGCTTCATCAGCCTTTTCAGCTTCCTATGTAACTGTTCAGCTTCCTACATAACTATTTATTTACAAAATATAATCCCGACGGATTATATTCCAACAATCCCCCCTTAATCCGAAGGGGTGTTAGTAAGTCCGAGCATGTTTCTGAATCTTTCAAACTTTTCTCGTCCAAGCGCTTTGGTGAAGATGTCTCCAACTTGATCATTTGTGGAACAATGTCAAAGATGGACTGTCTTGGCCTCTACATGATGTCGAATCAAATGATACTTTGTGTTGATGTGTTTGGTTCGATCATGGAATCTAGTATTCTTAGCCAGCTTGATTGCAGAAGTATTGTCGACCAATAATGGAGTGGAGTTCTCTTGTTTTTCTTGCAAATATTCAAGTATCTTCCTAAGCCATACTAATTCTTTTGTTGCTTCAGCTGCAACCACATATTCTGCTTCTATTGTTGAATCTGTCGGAACTGACTGTTTGTGTGATCTCCATGAGATAGCTGCTGATCCAATACTCATAGTGTATCCAGAAGTTGATACTCCTGTCTCCTTATCGCCGTCAAAATCTGAGTTTGAGTACCCAATAAGTTTGAATTCATCCACTTTGGAGTACTTGAGTCCAACGTATTGAGTCCCCTTCAAGTATCTTAGAACTCTTTTTGCATCTGACCAGTGTCCTTCACAAGGTTTATGCATGAACCTTGAAAGTATGCCAACAACATAAGAAA
>LPNX010250430.1:45792-63077 GCA_001517045.1 Pseudotsuga menziesii
TACGAATGGTAGCCCATTTTGCTGTAGGAGAGAACGTTTCTTCATAGTCAATTCCTTCCTTCTTTGCATAGCCTTTTGCTACAAGCCTCGCTTTGTGCTTGTCAAGAGAGCCATCTGATCTGTATTTGTTCTTGTACACCCACTTTCAGCCAATTGGTTTGGTTCCAACTGGAGGATCAACCAGCTTCCAAGTTCCATTCTTCATGAGTGCATCATACTCATTTTGCATAGCTTCTTTCCACTCAACACGAGTAGAAGCTTCTTCAAAGGAAGTTGGTTCAAATTTAGCAGATAAATTAAATTCACAATCAAATGATACATCCATGCCATCACCTGAATTATTTGCTTCTCCTCCATCTTCATGTCTTTTCGAACTTCTCGTTCCCGTCTTTCCAACTTCATCTGGATGGACACTTTCAAGTGTCTTTGTGGCCCATTTAGGAATCTTCCATGATGGTCCTAGTTGATCAGCTGGTGGTGCTTCATCATTGATTGAGAGTATTTCAATTCTCTCAATCACATCATCCAGTTGAACCTCTTGTTCAGGTGAAGTAGTAGGAACTTCTTCATGCGGGGGAGTTGGTGCTTCATATGGAAATTCCAAAGGTTGATCCAGAATAGGAATCCCCCCTTCAAGGTTTGGAATTTCATATTCGTTTTCAGAATATGTCTTTGGATGAGGATATTTTTCCAAATGATCAAGCTGTCTCTCAATGGACTGGTCATTTTTATTAGTTTCAAGAAAAATGACATCTCTGGAAATAACAAACTTCTTGTTTACCTCATCATACAAACGGTATGCCTTGGAGTATTCTTCGTACCCCGGGAAAATACATTTTTTGCTTCGAGCACCAAGCTTGTTTTTTTGCTCCTTTGGAATCAAGGCATAACAGGTGGAACCAAAAACTTTGAGATGCCTGATTGAAGGGAGATCGCCAAACCACATTTCATGTGGAGTCTTGTTATCAAGAGCATATGAGGGACTTCTGTTTCTCAAATAGGCTGCACATTTCACTGCATCACCCCAAAACATTAGTTTTACATTCTCAAAAAACATCATTGAGCGAACCATATTCATTATGGTTCTATTCATTCTTTCTACTACACCGTTTTGTTGAGGATTGTAGGGAACGGTAGTCTGATGTGCAATTCCATGTTGGCGAAGATAATCTTCAAAAGCATTAGAAGTGTATTCTTTCCCATTGTCAGTACGAAGTGTACCAATTTTAGATTGTTCTTGTTTTTCTATCAATGCATGAAAGTCCTTGAATGTTTGAAATGCTTCTGATTTTGTCTTTAAACAGTAAATCCAGCACATTCTTGAGTAGTCATCGAAAAAGGTCATAAAATACTTATTTCCATTGGCAGAAGGAGTTGGCATTGGGCCACATAAATCAGAATGCACTAATTCTAATTTCCTACTTGCTCTGAAATTAGATTCATGGAATGGAAGCTTACTGTGTTTCCCTAATATACATGCATCACATTTGCTCTTCTCTTTGGGAATGGTGGGAAAACCAAATACACCATTATTTCTCAACAAACGAAGACTGTTATAATTTAGATGACCAAATCTTGCATGCCATAATGAACTAGATGACAAATTACCTTCTCCATGCTGAGAGAGGTAGGCATAGTTCTGAACTCTTGTAGATGAACCCTTTAGCTTCAACAACTTCCCATCTTCGTATCCAGTGATGATGACTTGGTTGTCAGAGGACTTTCTTATTTCTATGATTCCATCAAACATGTGGATGGAATTTCCTTGCTGTCGAATCTCCACCAAGGAAAGTAGGATTCTCTGCAACTCTGGAAGATAAAGAACATTCTTCAACAAGAAATCAGGGAATCTAGGCATCTTCAGTCGAATGGTGCCCATTCCCTTTGGTTTAAGACTTGACTTATCTACAAAGTAAACTATGCCATCTATTGTTTCATTAAGTTCTTCAAAACAGTCTTTTCTAAATGTCATGCGTGATGTTGCACCAGTATCAAGCATCCAACAACCTTTGTAAGATGAAAGTGAAGTCATTTCATTAATTCCAAGATTACAATGTGCAACAATACAATGAGCAGAATCAAAATATTTACTAGCATCTTGATTTTTATTATCATCTTTCTTTTGGTTCTGCTTGTCTTTGATGGAGTCCCACGAAGCCCAACACTGATCTAATGTGTGCCCAGTCTTTCCACAACGCTTGCACTACAAATCTGATCTTTTGCTGAAGTTGTTTTTGCCCCCTCTGCCTCTGAAGTTTCTTCTTCCTTTGCCTCTCTTCTTGCTTTCTCCTTTGGGATGATCTTTGCTGTGGTTCTTTGCTTTTTGAGCAAAGCAAAGTGATTATCCAGATGCTATAGAATGCATCTTTTGCAATTATTAGTGTAATTTACAATAATGAACTTAATATGAGAAGGAGAATGAGATAATAGGAAAAACAATAACCTTGCAGGTCTACAGTCTCTGCCAAGGTGATTTACAATAAGTTCATTTACAGAGAAAATATGTTGTCAATAAGTTCATAAGCAAATAATTCACCACTGGTGATGGTGAGGGAGTGGCACAACTCTCAAATAAATACAAGATTAGAATGCTTTCAACGCATCTCCATGTAATTTACGTTAGAGTGTTGTTTACATGGACAATTCAAATCTTCTTATGAAAAATTACAATAATACCTCAATACATTATCTTGTAACAGACTAGTAGCAGCACCCAGAGAAATGAGTTCTCAACACCTCTTGTAGTTACACACTCTACTCGCAGTCTTCTCGGTCATAGCAATGGTCTTTATATCAACACGTTCAGCTCCACGTAGGCAGCTTCAAGAACTTGCAACGTTCTCCACCATTAGTGTTCAACGCAACATACATGTAGTCTTCAACGCATCAGTCTCAACGCATCAGTCCTCAACGCATCAGCTTCAACACATTAGTCTCAACACAGACAATGTCAACATGGAATTAGGGTTTACAACACATCAGTCCTCAACGCATCAGTCCTTAACGCAATATATATCAGCCTTCAACATATATCAGTCTTCAACGCATATATCAGTCTTCAACATATATCAGTATGATATATCAGTCACACTATATTTTGCAGTCTCTGTCCATTTCAACCAACAAAAAGTTTACCTCCGTTCATACTCCTTCACGCAAATGAAAAGGAAGCATCGATTCTCCTGAAAGCATCTCATGGGTTCAATCTTTTTATGTCTTGAACTCATATGTAGCATCGATCATAACTCATAAGCCGTATCAAATACACAGTAGAGTCGTCACATTAAACTTCCCGCATAAAACTAGGGCAAAATTAGGGTTTATGCGTTTATCTCCACGCTGGTCTTCACGCAGTTGAAGAGAACATTCTTCAAAGCGGTCGTAGTGGCAGAAATATGACTTCAGTCTCCAACAAACTCTCAGTGGTGATTACTGAAATCTCTTCTTGACTGGTTGCATTACTCCATCTTCCATAGCAATCCCAACACTCTCTCATGAAATCGCAGCTCTGGAATTGTAATGCACACAGCACGACAAAGGAGAAGAGAAGTCTCACGCAGCACTACAATGTCAATGTGGATGTTTGCAGTAGTCTCCACGCAGTAAAGCCTCAACACCAATATGCAAGAGGAGGAGGGCAACTCATTCAGCTCAAGAGATTAGGGTTAGGTATACACCAAACATATGAGCGTTAATTCATATGTTATGGAAAAGTGCAGTAAAATGTGAGCGAGTAATTAATAAGGCAGGAACCAACAGACAATATCATACATCATTCCTCAATGCAGGTCGAGAAGAGAGAAGTCTGGCAAATGAGAAGAGAATAACGCATACAAATGAATGCGCACAGGCTGGCAAAGAGAAACGCATGCAAATGGCAGACTGACAGAGCAGGAAGTCTGGCAATGGACTGGTAAGCAGAATGCCAGGACTAAAATGCAACTAGGAGTTATGGCAGGCAGCCAAGCTCTGATACCACTGATAGGTATAACTCCCGATTCAATTCTATTCATGGCTAATGCATACATTTATATATTACATGTGGTGGTTGAGCTTCATCAGCCTTTTCACCTTCCTATGTAACTGTTTAGCTTCCTACATAACTATTTATTTACAAAATATAATCCCGACGGATTATATTCCAACAGATAGAGATCAAATGGTTAAGAGATAGTTATGGAATGGAAGACAATTTGGAAAAAAAATTATTCCTCATATTCTAGTTAAATGGGTAGTTATCCATGCCTAGCTACATGTTATCACCCACGTTCTTCTTGTCATCCATTTATCAACTATCGATTATTTTTTATATTATTTTTCTTCTTATCTCTCATTCTTCTAGTTATCTGCCATGAAGTGTTGGTTATCCATTCATAAGCTATGAGTTATCCATGCATTGCTACCACTGATCCATTCATGAGCTAGCTACAAATTGTTTTATATATATATATTCTTTTTATAATTTGATTTTTTTTAATAATTTGGAACAACTGCCATAGAAACACTTGTTTCATCTTGTTTCTAGATGAAAAAGTATAAGCCATAGTCCATCTCAAATCTCAAATAAAAATTCCTTATAATATACTGTACAAATTGATTATATGGTTTCAAAATTCATAATATCTGATCGTCCTTCAAAATTGATTCTATGGTTGTCCTGGGTTGTCCTTAGTATAATGAGTGATGAATATTTAATATCTTACTATGTTTATCTATCAACAACAAGAAACCAGGGAAGGCATGTTCAACCATGTGTTATGAATAAATCATCATCATCATTATCTAGTTATTAACAATCTGATGTGAACTGATTTGACACCATCATTTCACAGATATTCACCAGTTTTTTAAACTTCAATGCCTATCATTGTGTATTCTGTCAATTTCTCAAAAATTCACCGCTATTATTATTCAAAATTGATTATATGGTTTTCCTATGATTATAAATCAATCCATCGTTATTATCGTTCAAAATTGATTCTATGGTTGTCCTATGATTATAGTATCTTACCGTGTTTATCTGTCAACAACAAGAAATCATGGAAGGGCATGTCCAGCCGTGTGTTGTGAATAAATGATGAATCCATCCACTATTATGGAGTAGTCTAATGGGTCGACGATTTCGCCCGGCGTTAGACTACTCCGTTAACGGGCGTTAATAACTTTCCGGTGCACCAGCACAATCCATCCCGTGGTACAAGCCACATTCACGAGGGTTCCACACGATTGATTTGTCCGGGTAAATGCTCATCCCGTCGCCGCCAGGATGTCTAGAGCAATTACTCACCGAGTCACTACCCAGCGGGGGTGGGTGACTACTCCATCCTCTCGATCTGCATCGAAACCATACTCTGCATCCCTTTCCAACTACGCTGTGAACTCGGCTTTGAACGAGACTACCCGTGAAACAGAGAACTTGCAAGACGCCTTCCCCTGTGAAGTCGTCTATGAACTAGCTTCCAAACATAACGCTGCATGGACAACGAGCTCCGCTACGCTGCTGCTGGTTGGATTCGGCAATATTCTGATCAGATCTCTCACTGCTTCGCTCACCTGGAAAGGAGCTCAACTCATCATGTAGCCCTCGATCCTTGGTCAATACAGTGCAATACACTTTCTTGAAGACCCATCCCAGACGATTTTGCAGTAGTGCATAAGCTGGGGACATGCCAAAGGGTAGCTGCGACGGGAACCATCCCATTCCGCACTGTACATGCCCTCCGTAAGATTTTCGCCTTTCAACTATTTTGGTGGTAGCTAATAGATTTTTTTCCTTCAAATTTAGCTAATTAATTTTTGACAGGCATTCCTGGGCCTTAGCTAAGTTTGGAAAATTTTTGAAGTTTTTTTCATAAAAAAAAAAATATTTTACTCCTAAAATTTAGAAACTATCTACTTAGCACTTTTAGTTTTATCTTAATAAAATCTTGCCGAGCCTTCGACACTTGCAACAATACTCTATTTCTCAAATTTGTTTCCTGTAAAGTCTTAGTCCCCATATACAGTTGGAAGATGACATAGACTGAGGTTTAAACTTTTGTCTCCTTCACTAAGCGAGACATCCAATAGGGTAGCCTTCAATGGCATGGCTTGCAGTTTGTTACAATAGCAAATACATAATCAGTGTTTAGCCATGCATTTGAATTTGGGAAAAAAATCAAATTTATTACTTTGTAGTAAAAATTTTAACTAATTTGCAGATACCTTAACTAATCTGCATCACTTACAGATTAAAAAAAAACACCTCTAAGAATCACATTTTAAATATTTTGTCTAAGCGATTTTGGCTTTGAATTTTGCCATGGTCTGTATTTGCCTTTGAATTTTGCCATGGATAAACTAGATTACAAATTGCAAAGCATAGAAAATGGGTGGGTTGGAAATCTTTTAGGCTTGATCCATAGCCAGTGATTCGATTGCAGCCACCTAGCCATAGCATGGTCACAGTTGTTACCAAACCTCTCGACTGATTCGAATGAATCAGAAGAAAAGGTAGACACCCTCAGAACTATAGGTTGGGAAGTTGTTATCCATTGCTAGCTGGTAAGTTGTTACAAATAAGGAGAAAGATCAAGGTGAAGGATAACTCAGAAAATTAAAACAATGGCAAAGCCTTTGTTGGGTAAGTATAGTTTGTGAGATTATGTTTTCACTTCCTCTGTGTAATTTATATGTGTTTGAAGCTCAGTCCCATCCATCATTTGGTCACTTTTCATCCCACTGTTCTGCGAGTTACTTCATTCTCCCGAGACAGAATTCCAGGAAGGGACTTTGCCAACCATATCCCCTTGTTTTTCTTGATTTATAGATGTGTACACGAGAGAATACAGTGTCAATGTCATAAATGTTTTGATATCAACTTTATGGTTTTGTTACTATTGTGATTTTATATTGCATGTGATCTATTGGTTATTGCTCCCATTGATGCTTTGGTTTTAAATTTTCAAAGCAATAAATTCCATTTTTACATTAAAAGTAGGATTCCAAACTTTATTCCATCTTAAGTGATGCAATTAACTTTAAACTGACCTTTTTGTTCCCCAACTGTGAAGTGCACCAGGATTCCATCGATGATATAATAATGTTATATCCCCTTCCACATTAATAGAAACCAAGACCTCTAGCCAACCCATTGAATTATTGGTTACCTAGCCTCGATCCTTAAACTAGTTGTATGCAACTTTTGTGATCTCTAATGCACCCCTCCCTTCTCTGCCCCAGGCTTTGTCTAGGTTCTTTCTAAAGACCCCATCAAATATCAAATGGAAATGAGGTGTGCCATATCACATCAACTACAATGAATAGACTGACCTAACAGCTGTACATTCATGGAATGCCAAAGAACATTCTTCATAATGATGTATGGAGTGTTGTGCAAGAGTCATAATTCATGTAATCCTTTGGTACCAAAAGGTATGTCCATTTCCATTAGAGAATATTAATCAAAATAGATTTTATGGGTCATGCTGAAATGAAAATAAATCAAATCACTCAACAAAACCAAAGAGAGGGCCGAGAAACCAAAAGCTAACTTTGAGGCAGGCGCTTCGCTTAGCTAGTTTTTCTCAGCTTTAACATCTTATCCCCCTGTTGATGATCTGCACTGCCACCCAACCATTCTTCTTTTGCGCTGAATTTTCATATGCCCCTGGTGCCATTTGTGTGTGAAAATGAAGCTTGTTCGGCCACCGAAAGACATAAAGAAAGAATAATTCATGCATCTGGCAAAGAGGGAAGACACCAAAACCGTTGTTGTGTTTGTGTATTGGAGACTCACCTAATGATGGGCGAGTACAGATCACATTATAACACTTTATGTGAGTTACAAAGAGCAATGCAAGTTTTATATGATATAATGGAAACAACTTTAAACTTTTTCAACTCCATTTACACCCTGCTTAATGCAGATATTTAACCTCGGGGAACAATAAAATATAATGTGTTTTCCTCATTCATAAAACAAATATGTTGTCCATTATGAAAGGGCTTACTCTTTTATATCTTGTGATCTAATTGAAATGAATATTCATCAGATTTCCCACCAGAATTTAAATAAGTTTTTATCTCCATTTTATGTTCTCTAAATGTACTTAGAATGATGCTCTTTCCTTAGAGCATCATCTTTTTATATTCAAATCTTAGAAAAGTTGTTGCCCATGCTAATCCCATCAGCAGTAAGAATCAATTTCTTCCATATTTATCAGATTTATTTTATGATTGATGAACGATAAACAGTCTGCTCTCGTTATCTACGAAGGCATGCATTTTCTACTTTTCGGCATCTTGTGTATCGATATTTCTACATTCTTCTTTTTGCAATCATGCATTCCTTCTCTTGAGAAATCATGTGTTTCCTTTTTTGTGGCACCACCTTTAATTCACATCATTTTTTATTGGTTACCCAGATGATAATGAGCACCTAATTCACCTAATGCAAGTGGTGGGAGCACTTTGTTTTTCAAGGAAAGGTAAGATAGTCCTTCAATTTTTACACCTGCTATTCAATTATTGTTGGCTAGATCATTTTTTTTTCCTGTACAAGGTGCATAACAGTGTGGGTTTATGTATTTTTTTGTAGGGAAAAGAATGGGAATTCTTCAATTTTCACAGAAGTATTCTTCAAATTTTGTTGGTTGGAATCATTTTTTTTGTCTATCCAAGGTGTACTACAATTTAGGATTTCGGTTTTTTTATAGGAAAATGTAAGATAATCCTTTGATTTTTGCTTGTTGAATCTAATGATGAAAGTTTAAACTTGATCTCTCATTGGGGGACTACCTTCAAATTAACGGAGATATGTAAAACATGAAGTAAGTTTGGGTTATAATAATAGCATAAGCACCCTTGTGTATGCATTGCATGCAACAGTATCACTAATCACCCCATATAATGTAGGAAAAATGTGTTAGTGAATATTGCATTATGTTTCACATGCAACATACAATTTGCATAGTGACCTCTATCTCCATGAAAAACCCATCATTTATTGGCACAAGTACTGATGATTCTATCTTGGCATCTCTTAGCACATTTGAGCAGCAGGCGATTCTCAATTTTTGACATGTTTGGAGTTAAGGTTCTTGTTTGGTTATATGGTTTGCAATGTTTATGAATACAAATATTATTTCTTGATTGCATATTAACTATATCTTTGTATTTTTTTGCATGCAGATGTGGATTGCCAAGACCCAATATGAGGAGCCAGGTCCCTCAATTGTCCATAGAAAGTGTTTTTAAATAGTGCACTATATTGATTATGCTTTATGGCAGGCCTTTAGATATTGTGACTGGAAAACAAGATTGTCAATATTTTGTTTTATTATCATGTTTTAGAAATTGCATCTATATAGTTGGCTTCTAGGAATTCTTAAGGACCGTTTTCTCATATATGTTTAATGTGATTGTCATGAGGAGGCATCTTTGTTCTCATGCTTAGGTTTTGACGATAAAGCTTCTGGCCATCATTGTTTCTGAATTTTGCTATGGAAATTGAGGTGAATGTGTAGGGTGTTTAATATATAATGGTCAATCATTTGTTGAGATTTTTCCTATTTATCTTGAAAATTGAAACTGTTGTGAAAAATATCGCCTCTTTTATGCATTTTTGGCAAATCTTGTGTGCTTCCATTTCAAAATATGTGGTTTACATCAACGATATACCATTTTCTTCTTAGTTAAATAAGTTCAATTCTATAACACCAAAATTAAGTTATTTGGTAGCAATTCCAACCATACATTGCATTGTTCATTAATTTACTAACCTTGGGAAATTTCTGAATTATGACAAGAGTTTCCATAGGTTGTGGGACTGTTTGTGCGAAGTTTGAGACATGGGTCTATTTTTTCTTTTCAATGATTAACTGAATTTATAAACTTTCAGCCCTAGAAATATTTCAATGCCATTGGACAATGCCATTATGAAAATGGGTGATTATATCAAATGTTTGCAAAAAGAAAATGCAGTACTTCATCAACATACCAGAGTTGGTAAAATTGCCCCTTGTTGGTTAAAATGAAAATAGGCTCATATCCTTCAAAGTTCAGCTACCTCTGATTGTGTGCCACATAACTTTTTAAAAGAAATCATATTATCATCGTTCCTTTTGGAGAGAAAAGAATCCTGTTATAAAATCAAATTATCATTTATCAACCTTTAATTCTTTTGGGATAGCAAAGAAGCTTGTTATAAAAAAATCAAACTATCATTTACCCATATTTACCATCCTTTAAATGATGCTAAATGTAACATTTCCACAATGCAACAATACTTTCAAAACACAATTTAAATTTTCATGCAACGTGACATGACTACCAAAGGCTTGGATGTGTGAGCATGTCAATTCATAATTACATCATGATAACCTTTATAATGTAAAAGCTTCATACCTTTGCATCCATACTCACAAAGTTTTCACCATTATTGTACTTGTAACTGAACCCAGCTGACCCATGCAACGTAATTTTGGATTGGTGGATGACTCTACTTCCCTTTGTATGTTGGAACATGAGGGGCATAATATGTATCCATGGATGAAATATTCAAACTTGTATATGCAAAGGAGTATAAATGGGTCTAGGTTGGATGGTTTAGAGATTTGGTAATCTTTGCATTTAAATTTTCTTGCTAGCTACTTAAAAGAATATTGAATTGTGGAGAGCATTTTTCCAGCCATCCTAATTAGAAGTTTAATACTCAAACTAAGGGATCATTGTTGGCCATGTAAAAAGTTCTTCAATCACCAAGAAGCAACCATTCAAATAAAAAGTTCTTCAATCACCTAAAAGTAACCATTTAGAAATGAAAGAAGAATCGCATTGAAAACATTGACACTTTGACTAAAGTGTTGTAGTTTTCGTTGTGTAAACACTTCAAGTCATTGTGTCATTGTGTTATTTTTGGCAAAAATTTGATTACTTCAAAACTATTTGCAAGAAAGTATTGTTTCTAACAGTGGTGGTAAGTTGAAAACATTGCTTTATCATTTTTTTATCCGATTTGTGGTTTTGATACTATTGCAAAATTCCTAAACCAAGTCAAAATTTAGACCCTGGTTTGAGTGAAGTTATAAAGGTAGAAAATGGAGACCTTGAATGCAAGTTTCCAACCTTTTTCTAATCTCCCCTTGTTATACTAGATTACTAGGTTGAACTGCTGCAACATGTAATCCACTTTAAGTGTTTTCTATTTTGTAGCTTGTATGGAGTCTACAAGTACTACAATGTTTTGTGGTATGTATGCATTATCTAGAAAGTGAGAAGATAGAGTGAGAAGAAAGTGTACTTCAGCATTCACCATTGTCTCCTAACAAGTCTCAAATATTGTATTCAAATGGAATCTGCAAGCACTTGTTATGTTGTATGTAGCATCATGGATTATTTTAAGCAATGGGTAACTTAGATCACATCGAATCTATGTATGCAATGACAATATAAGTTGAGGTATTGAGTGATATGAAAAGCCTAAAATAAACATTTATAGTTTCCAGTTCAACAACAAATAAGACAATTTATAGTTGTATTTCAATAACAACATACCTCAACTTGCAAAAGACAATTGTCGCTCATGCGAAGTCATATTTATAACATGTATCGATCATTACATTCGATTGAAACGGCCAAAAAGAACTTCGTCATCAAAAACTCAAAATTTTGTACAATCCAAGGTCATTACAGGATGAGACACATATAGTGTAGTATTGGCTTCTTCCTTAATGAAATAGCGACACCATGGAAGACACAAAAAAAGATATAACAAATGAACATATACATATTGGAGAGGTGTAACAATGTCTATCAATAGATTTTGATGGAATAGATGTTGAAACCACTTTATCTTTCACACTCTCCCCCAAAGTAGACATTGTCTTAGACAATAGATCACTCGACATCCTCTTAATATATGAGTGGTGATTTATCGTAAACGATTGAAATTGAACAATGTTTTTCCGGAGGGGTTTTAAATTGACTTTTCGAGCTTGATACACCCCTTTCGTCTGGTTACACAGAAGTCCCGAATTGGTGAAGATGGAAATGTCGTTTGCACCATAGTTTTTGGTTGTTTTTAGCCCTTCAATAAAGGCAACATAATATGCTTCATTGTTTGTTGTCCTAACATGTATATCCCACCTTCTTTGGAAAATATCATGCGGAGCATTGTTGTATAGGGCATATGCAATGATTGCTTGTCTTGGATTCGGGTAACATGACACCTCAATGCATAATGTCCATTTTTTCACCATCGTGTATGTTTTGAATGACCTGAAAAAGACAAAAACATAAACAATTTTTGATGAGATGCTAATCGAACAATAAAATTACATTCCTTGAAAATGTCATAAGAGAGCATACAATAGGCAGATGGTATCTCAACAAGGCAATCCAGACTCATAAAACTAAACAGAAAAAAAAATCTGATTCATGGGCTGACCCATTAAATCTGCAAAACCATTAAACCTAGTAACTAATTTTTGTAATTCATAACATTCATATTCCTAGTTTATAAGACAAACCATTAACCTCAAATGATTGCTGCAAGACCATTATATTAATATTACTTGAGTTATATTTGAGCTACGAACCTAGACAATTCAAAATAAAAGATCATTCTCCTAAACATAGAATATATACTAACTATTATCTATTAGAAGTTTAACAAAGTATATTGGTAGCCTTTTGTCTGAAAAGTTCATGTGCGTTCAATGAATATATATCATGCAGTATCAGTCATTGAAAACTGTGGTTTCTTTTGGAAAATTTGTGGATGCATTGCCTGCTTTCTAAATCAATGTGACTGAATTTGATAACTAAATTAATGTTTTGATATCCGTTGATTGAAAATTCAACTTCAATGTATATCTCTAAAAAAAATATGTGGAATGAGTTTTTGTTTGTTTTTGTTTTTATGATTCTAAGTACATTTAGAGAACATAAAATGGAGATAAAAACTTATTTAAATTCTGGTGGGTCATCTGATGAATATTCATTTCAATTAGATCACAAGATATGAAAGAGTAAGCCCTTTCATAATGGACAACATATTTGTTTTATGAATAAGAAAAAGACATTATATTTTATTGTTCCCCGAGGTTAAATATCTGCATTAAGCAGAGTGTAAATGGAGTTGAAAAAGTTTAAAGTTGTTTCCATTGTATCATATAAAACTTGCATTGCTCTTTGTAACTCACATAAAGTGTTATAATGTGATCTGTACTCGCCCATCATTAGGTGAGTCTCCAATACACAAACACAACAATGGTTTTGGAGTCTTCCATCTTTGCCAGATGCATGCATTATTCTTTCTTTATGTCTTTTGGTGGCCGAACAAGCTTCATTTTCACACACAAATGGCACCAGGGGCATATGAAAATTCAGTGCAAAAGAAGAATGGCTGGGTGGCAATGCAGAGCATCAACAGAGGGATAAGATGTTAAAGCTGAGAAAAACTAACCAAGCAAAGTGCCTGCCTCAAAGTTAGCTTTTGGTTTCTCGGCCCTCTCTTTGGTTTTGTTGAGTGATTTGATTTATTTTCATTTCAGCATGACCCATAACATCTATTTTGATTAATATTTTGTAATGGAAATGGACAAACCTTTTGGTACTAAAGGATTACATGAATTATGACTCTTGCACAACACTCCATACATCATTATGAAGAATGTTCTTTGGCATTCCATGAATGTACAGCCGTTAGGTCAGTCTATTCATTGTAGTTGATGTGATATGGCACACCTCATTTCCATTTGATATTTGATGGGGTCTTCAGAAAGAACCCAGACAAAGCCTGGGGCAGAGAAGGGAGGGGTGCATTAGAGATCACAAAAGTTGCATACAACTAGTTTAAGGCTCGAGGCTAGGGAACCAATAATTCAATGGGTTGGCTAGAGGTCTTGGTTTCTATTAATGTGGAAGGGGATATAACATTATTATATCATCGATGGAATCCTGGTGCACTTCACAGTTGGGGAACAGAAAGGTCAGTTTAAAGTTAATTGCATCACTTAAGATGGAATAAAGTTTGGAATCCTACTTTTAATGTAAAAATGGAATTTATTGCTTTGAAAATTTAAAACCAAAGTGTCAATGGGAGCAATAACCAACAGATCACATGCAATATAAAATCACAATAGTAACAAAACCATAAAGTTGATATCAAAACATTTATGACATCGACACTGTATTCTCTCGTGTACACATCTATAAATCAAGAAAAACAAGGGGATACGGTTGGCAAAGTCCCTTCCTGGAATTCTGTCTTGGGAGAATGAAGTAACTTGCAGAACAGTGGGTTGAAAAGTGACCAAATGATGAATGGGAATGAGCTTCAAACACATATAAATTACACAGAGGAAGTGAAAACATAATCTCACAAACTATACTTACCCCACAATTTTATTTTTTTTATGAAAAAAACTTCAAATTTTTTCCAAACTTAGCTAACGCCCAGGAATGCCTATCAAAAATTAATTAGCTAAATTTGAAGGAAAAAAATCTATTAGCTACCACCAAAATAGTTGAAAGGCCAAAATCTTACGGAGGGCATGTACAGTGCGGAATGGGATGGTTCCCGTCGTTGCTACCCTTTGGCCTGTCCCCAGCTTATGCACTACTGCAAAATCATCTGGGCTGGGTCTTCAAGAAAGTGTATTGCACTGTATTGACCAAGGATCGAGGGCTACATGATGAGTTGAGCTCCTTTCCAGGTGAGCGAAGCAGTGAGAGATCTAATCAGAATATTGCCGAATCCAACCAGCAACAACGTAGCGGAGCTCGTTGTCCATGTAGCGTTATGTTTGGAAGCTAGTTCATAGTCGACTTCATTGGGGAAGACGTCTTGCAAGTTATCTGTTTCATGGGTAGTCTCGTTCAAAGCCGAGTTCACATCGTAGTTGGAAAGGGATGCAGAGTATGGTTTCGATGCAGATTGAGAGGATGGAGTAGTCACCCACCCCCGCTGGGTGGTGACTCGGTGAGTAATTGCTCTGGACATCCTGGCGGCGACGGGACAGGCATTTACCCGGACAAATCAATCGTGTGGGACCCTCGTGAATGTGGATCGTACCACGGGATGGATTATGCTGGTGCACCGAAAAGTTAGTAACACCCGTTAATGGAGTAGTCTAACACCGGGTGAAATCGTCGACTCGTTAGACTACTCCCACTATTATTAGTAATCTCTAGTTGTTAACACTTTGATGTGAACTGGTGTCAATTTTTGTGAGATATTATGGAAACTTCAATGCGTATTGTTGTGTATTCTGTCTGATTCTCAAAAATTCACCCAATGGATCCAGCCAACAATAATACCCATGATAATGTGCTCGCTGAGCTTGGGGCTGACGTAAACGTCCTTTCTACGATATTTTTGAGAAAAAGGAAACTTTGAATCGTTTTAATGGTTATGTTGATTGTGAGAATGGTGGGTCTCAGCCGAAATGTAGGAAAAAAGCTTCACACCTTTTCATGGATGCTCATGTCTGATGCTCATGTCTAGATGCTCATGAGAATTGGATCAACCCAATTTTTTTTTTTTTAAATTAGGATGATTTTTATTAAAAATTATATGTAGTTATGATGCAAATGATATTAAATTATGAAATTTATTTTGTTAATTTTTTTTTAATGTTGAATTACTATGAAATAAATTGTACTATGGGATGAATTCATTAACCCTAATTAAACAAATAAATCCATTTTAATGCCCAATTATGTTTTTGGTTTTGTTTATTTACTCCAACTAACAAAGTAAAATTCAATAGAAGTAGTACATGGAGCCTCTTCCACATATTATTCCCAAAATACTATTTTTCTTTCACTTTCTGCTTTCCTCCTTGGGCATTGCGTATTGCCAAAATATCATATTTTATTTATATTTCTCGTTCACTTTTAGCATTCCACATTAGTCAATGAAGATTGCAGAAAGTGAAAAAAAAAATATAAAGCAAATATGAGATTTACTCAATACCCATTGCTGAATGCGGAAAGCAGAAAGTGAAAGATAAATATAAATAAAATATGGGATTTCCGGAATGTGGAAAGGAGAAAGTGAAAGAGCATTCCCCAATGCTGATTGCCAAAAGTGAAAGAAAAATATAAAGCAAATATGAGATTTCTCATATTTGCTTTATATTTTTCTTTCACTTGTAGCTTTGAGCATTGAGATTGTGGATTGCATAAATCTCATATTTTCTTTACATTTCTCTTTCATTTTTAGTAATATTTTTTTTTATAACTTTATTAACTACATATACTCTTGTTTTTTTAGGTTATATCTTTATGTTAAATCTTTCAAATCATTAAATCTGTAAATTTCAATCTTGTAGTTGTGGGGAATCGGTGATGTATAAATTTGGATAACCATGTCGGAGAAGAAATTCCACATGAAAAAATATTTAGAATTCTAAATCAGTTCACATCACATTTTAATTATGATTTTTTTTAATATTAAGAATTTTAAATTAGTTAAAATTTTCTATTAAAAATCTCACCAATACAAAATCAATTCATATCATTATATATTATTTATATGTATTCACATGTAGACTATGTTTAATTGGTCATTCAAATTTATTAGAATTGGGGCGGGGAAAGAAAAAGATAGAGTTGGGGTGGAGAGAGAGGATAGGGTTTAGGAATAATTAGGGAAATTAAAGATAAGGAGAGGTATATGATGCATGGAGTGAGAAAGAGAGAGAGAGAGAGAGAGAGACTATGAGTGGTAAGTGGTAGGAGAGGGTGATTAAGAGGGAGAGAGAGAGCGGGGAGAGAGAGGGGGAGAGAGAGACATAGGGAGAGAGTGAGGGAGAAATAGGTTGAGAGAGGGGGAGAGAGTAAGGAGGAGAGGGATGGGAGAGAGAGAGAGAGAAAATGAGGGAGGGAGGGAGAGATGGAGGGAGGGAAAGGCGAGGGGAAGAGAGGAAGAGGGGGAGAGAGGGAGGGAGGGATTTAAATTTTTCTATTAAAAATCTCAGGAATTCAAAATCAATTCATATCATTATATATTATTTATATGTATTTACATGTAGACTATTTTTAATTGGTAATTCAAATTTATTAAAATTAGAGTGGGGAAAGAAAAAGATAGAGATATTTAGGACCCAAATCTCACAAATATTAAAACTAGGATATTTTTCCATGCAAATGACAAAATATGTTGTGATTGATAAAGAGAGGTATAGGATGCGATGAAAGAGAAAGAAAGAGAGTCTGTGGGTGGTAAGTGGTAAGAGAGGGAGACAGGGAGGGCGAGGGGGAGAGGGCGGGGGAGAGAAAGAGAGAGAGAGAGAGAG
>LPNX010250430.1:64155-130808 GCA_001517045.1 Pseudotsuga menziesii
GAATGTCTTGAGGTAAAACCTCAGTTGTAATTCGGGTCACTACTACCCACAAAATTATTATTAAAATGTAATTTCCAATCTCCCAAGGTAAGTTAAAAGGGTTAAGTTGTGGAAAGACTCGATATTTTTACCTTCTCGGTGTTCCTTTGTCCTTGTAAGATGCAACAATTATGAAAGGAATTGAAATTCAACAAGAAATGAAGTGACACACAACATAAATATTAAAATGCTAAATCAGAACAATAATTTAAACAACACAAAATTCAAAAAATTCAAATGTAAAAAAAAACTTTCATGCAAAAAGCAGTCGCCTGTGGAATTTGTTGAAGTTATCAAAAAGAGAAGAGTCCTCCATTCTTAGGTTTTGGAAAATTATAAGTTTTATGAAACTAAGATTTTTGATCGCTTGACATCTGATAAGAAACAACTGGCTATCGAAAGACAGATTCCATGTTTATAAGTTAATGATTATGAATATTTTAAAATGACCCTTTTTCCAATTTAGAACCTGAATCTCACAAATATTAAACTATTTTTCCATGCAAATGACAAATATGTTGCGAATGAGAAAGAGAGGTATAGAATGTGACGAGAGAGAAAGAAAGAGAGTTTGCGGGTGGTAAGTGGTAAGAGAGGGAGACTGAGAGGGGAAGGGGGAGAGGGCATGGGGAGAGGGAGAGAGAGACAGCGGGGGTCAGGGGGAGAGCGGCTGAGGCCTGAGACAGAGGGAGAGAGAGAGAGAGAGAGAGAGAGAGAGAGAGAGAGAGAGAGAGGGGGGGGGGGAGGGGGGGGGAGAGAGAGGGGGGGGGGGGGGGGGGGAGAGAGGGAGACGGGAGAGAGAGGGGCGGGGAGAGAGCAGTGGAAGAGTGATTTGTTGATCCTTCGATTGGGATGTCATGGATGTATTTAGTTAGAAAGTTGATCCTCAATTGTAAGTCGGGTCAGTAGTACCCACAAAAGTATTATTAAAATGTAATTTCCAATCTCCAAAGATAAGTCATAAAGGTTCAGTTATGAAAATACTCAATATTTTTACCTTCTCTATGTTCCTTTGCACCTCTCGGTGCAAATGCTAGTTTCAATAGTTCTCAAATTTCATTTATTTCATAATTCTCAAATAATATAATGAAACATTGAAATTAAGCAGATATCATAGTTGACATTAAACATTTATAAAGAAATAAATTGCTTTGGTATGATCTTATAAAGGTAGTTGCAGATAGAAATAGGCCTGAAATTTTCAAAATGGGAAGCATAATCTAATTTTGGAATAAAGCTATCGAAGTAGAATTTAATGCTACCAAAATTTTATCACAAGCTCTAGATTCTTTAACAACATGTAAAAGGCCTTCCTCCAAGAAATAATAAAAACCTGGGGTATTGAATAGCCTAATACCTAGGTGAAATACATATCCCCTACTCAACTCTATAGCGACTCACTACTCTCTATACAAAAATATATAATAATAGCCATCTACTCATCCACTAGTTTCTAGTTTTAATTTTTACAAAGGCATTTACACAAGATAGAATACTCTGTTAATCAAAGAATGCATGACATGGCCAGATGTAAATAAATCAATCCATTACCATTAACATTACTATTAACATTACTATTAATTTTTACAAGGGAATTTTCACAAGATGGAATACTCTGTTAATCAAAGAATGCATGACAATGCTTGATGGGAATAAATCAATCCATTACAATTACCATTACTACTATTATAATTAGTTGTTGGAAGGTTGATGTAAGGATGCTTTGAAACCTTTATTTCACAGATATGCAACACATTTAGGCATTTTACTGCGCATGGTTGTGTTTTTTGTTAAATTTTCAAAATCCACTCGATCAATTCAACCAACGATAATACCAATGATAACACTGGGGCTCACGTGATTGTCCTTTCTAATCATATTTTTATATAAAAAAAGGGAAAGTTGGTTTTTTTAATGCACAGTCTAAAATTTCTACGATTTGAGTCGAAATAAGTTGTTTTTCGACATGATTTTGATAAAATTTGGTCGAAATTTTTAAAAATCAAGGTTTACAATTGTCAATTTTGGAATTTTGGGTGTCCTCGGGGTTTTTAAGGGTGTTGAATCCATTTCTACCATCAAAATTGGGATTAAAACATAGTTACATTCTAATTTTGCAAAATAAAAAATGCCGGACTCTAGAAAAAAATGCCATCTTATTCAAATCGTCGAATTTTTAGACATCTCCTTTTCTTACAGGTGTTGATGGTTAAGATGGTGAGCCTCAGATGAAATTTAGAAATAAAAAACATTGGATCTTTTTATGAAGGCTGATGTTGATGTAGTCATTTGGAATATATTGCTCCCGTTTCTTGCCCATACACATCTGATTTGACTAAGAATCTTTTACTAAATCAGGTGTTTCCAATATTGGTGTAGAAGACATAACATATTTAGGAGTGGGAATACTAAGGTATCCTCTTCATTCCATATACATGATTTTTTATTCAAGAGAGATATGAATGGGCCTACAATTCATGCATAATTCTTACCAAATTTCTTATAATATCCTATAAGACCCAAAAATCCTCTAAGACTCTTGATTTTATTAGGAATAAGCCATTTTGTGATGGCTTGAATATTTTGAGGGTTCACTTTGACCCCTTCTCATGAAACGGTATGACCCAAATACTCTACTTCTTGTTTGAACTCAAAAGAACATTTGGATTTGTTTAGATACAATTGATTGTTCTCAAGAATTCATAGATCTTGATCCACATGTTTAATGTGTTATTTCCATGATTTTTTATAATTAAGTATATAACCATAGAAAATCAACATAAAATTTCTAAGATGAGGTCAAAAAAACTTTTGTTCACAAGGATTTGAAAAGTAGAAGGAGCATTAGTTAATACAAAAGGCATGACCGAAACTCTTAGTGCCCATCATGTGTTCTAAATGTATTTTTGAAATGTTTTCTTCTCTTTATATGGTTTAATGGTATCCATATTTAAGATCTAACTTTGTGAAATAAGCCACTCCATGAATCTCATATAATAGATCTTCAATATTTGGAATGAGGAATTTATCCTTCATGGTGATTTCATTTAGATCTTTGCAATCATACTTCATGCATATATTTTCTTATCACCATAATTACAATTGATGAAAAGAAACTCATACATAGTTGAATGATAATTACATCCATCATGTCTTGTACCATTTTCTCAAAATTGACAAAAAAAATATCCTAGGAAGGTCTGCACTTTTGAAAAACATAGATGTATTATACCTTATCCTTTTAAATATGATTACACATTCTAAATAAATGTTTTTTTCATATTACTTTTTTTCAGGAAGAAAAAGCCAGTCCTTGTTATTCTTTATTAAGAATCAAAGGGCCTTGATAACAGTCACCCAAAGAGGGAAAACATCAACAATGAATACATCGAGATGGTAATGAATCACATCCATTCGCAGCCGGGGGGAATGGCGTGCAATAGTAAGTGTTCCCATCAGAATCTATCTCATCATGCAAAAGATCTATCTCCATCAGTGCTATCTATCGAGAAACAAAGGACCAGAACATCGGTTCAAAAGAGACACTCAATCAAAGAACAAGTAGATGTCCAGATAAAGGGAGAAATCCCCATAACAAGGCTCAAAGGAGCTGAAAGGAATCACTAGTGACCAAATGGTCATCAAAAAATTCATAAAAATATCCAAATCCCAGAGAAAAAGTGAGTGCTTGTTTCGAAATACGGTCTGCAATCCCATTGTATTCCCGATAGATGTGACTGATGGTAAGATCTTGGAAGCTTTTAATAAGCTTTTTAGATTCCCTGCACCAGTGAAGGAGCTCTGGTGGGGAGAGAGCAGTAAAACCTTTAGCCCAATTGATAATGACCTGTGAGTCACCGTAAATACAGGCTAAAGGGATTCCCATCGTTTGGGATGAGTGCAGAAGTGCCCAGAGGCCTAAAATTTCTGCCTTAGTATTGGATCCATGTCCAACCCCCAGTGCAAAATCCAAACGGTGATTCTCATTAAGATACAAGCAAAATCCAATTCTAGCTACTGAAGAAGTAGATGTGCCATCGAAGTAACCACATGGGAAAATCATGAGCGGACCAGGCTCTATCTGTCTGGATAAATTTGATTTCCTTCCCTTTGTAACAGGCCGAGAGGAAGTAATATGTGCAACAGTTAAAATCTGGTGCAAAATAATCAAAATATTCACCTTATAACCATCAAAAACAGCTCTGTTACGAGCTTTCCATATGGCCCATATCGCATAGTGTGGGATGAAAAAAAGAGTCGAGTTGAGATGATAGATGGAAACCCAAGCTTCAAAAAAATCTGAAATAGAGTCAGCTACAGGTGGAGTGCGCAGCTGCAACTGATCACAAACAAGCCCCAATATACATCTCCAAATCGGACAGTGAGAGAAAATGTGGTAGACTGTTTCTTCATTTGATTAACATAAGATGCAAATACCTGGCCCGATTTTTCCCCTTTTCTACAAATTATCCCAGGTGAGAATTTTATTTCTCAAGACTAGCCATGTGAAACATCCAATTTTGCTTGGAAGGAGACTCGACCAAAGAGATATGTACAGTTGGCTGCCCAGGTCTAGTTTGTATGAATTAACAATGCATTCATAGAATTTATCAGCAGAGATCATACCATTTTCTTTATTGTATTCCCATATCAGCGAATCAAATTCAGTAGACAAGCGAATACCATTGAGATCCAGGTTCCTGGTAAATGTGTTCCATATATTTTTCCAATCACCTTCCAAATATAATCCATTAGCAGTGTACCAGTAATGTTGAGCATCTGGTAAAGTATTATGTGCCTGAGCAAGAGTTTTTATTCCCAAATATTCCAGATATGTTCTAAGTTCTTCAGGAAAGTGGTAAGAGGTGGTATTTCCAATCACAGGATCAATACCTATCAATATGTCATTACCATTCCCCACTTTCCATGTAATATGGGACCCCATCCAGGGTAGAGTTTGTGTAAAACCCCTCCAGATAGCTGATACTCCCCTTGTACTAAAATTTTTCTCACAGAGCCAAGTAGTTACAGTGGATTGCCTCACATATTTTGAGATAAGGACTCAATGCCATAGACCGTCACTGAAGAGGACTTTCCAAAAATTCTTTAGACAGAGGGCAATGCTGAACCAATGGAGATTTTTGATTCCCCATCCCTCAAATTTCTTTGGCCAAGATAAATCAGACCAACAAGCAAGGTGATATTTTTGAGTATTTCCTTAAGATCCCCATAAGAAAGCAAAGGTAATGCTTCTGAGCTTATGCAGAATAGAGACCGGTAATGGTGCGAGTCCCATGCAATAAACAGGGATGCTTGAGAGAACTGATTGGACAAGGATCATTCTGCCTCCCAAAGATAGCAACTTGTGAGTCCACAAACTGATTTTCTTTTCAAATTTTTGTACTAGCCAAAGCCAATCCTTGGATCTGTATCCCAAGGGCTTGATGAAGAACCCAAGATACTTGAAGCCCGTAGTAATGGG
The DNA here is from genome assembly GCA_001517045.1 of Pseudotsuga menziesii. Lineage (NCBI taxonomy): Eukaryota > Viridiplantae > Streptophyta > Pinopsida > Pinales > Pinaceae > Pseudotsuga > Pseudotsuga menziesii. Next base: position 69,677 of record LPNX010250430.1, read on the forward strand.
GAGTAATTTATAAGGGATAACTCTGGTAAGATTAATGAGTTCCGGAGCAGGAATATTGTTATGAAGAAGAACATATTTATCCAGGCTAATAGACATTCCTGATGCTTTACAAAAGGTTTCTAGTATGACATCAAAAGCAGCCCATTCTTGAAGAGTCCCAGTGCCTAGGAGGATAACATCATCAACAAAGAGAAGGTGAGTTAGGGAAAGAGAGGAGGAGATTTTGATCCCTCGGATTAGACCATGGCTGCGGGCATCAGCAATTAAAAGACTAAGGCCTTCAATGACAAGGATGAAGAGCAGGGGAGAAAGTGGGCATCCTTGACGAATGCCACGTGAGGCAGGAAAAAAATTTGTGGGGGTTCCATTGATAAGTACAACAAAGGTTGCAGAGGAGATACAGCCCATAATCCAGTTGACAGTTTGTAAGGGGGCACCAATCTGAATCAGTATGAGGCGGATAAAGGTCCAATTAACCCTGTCAAAGGCCTTTATGAGATCAAGCTTAAGGATGAAAGCACAGAGGTTTTTGGATTTTATAGAGTGAAGAGATTCCTAAACAATACCAATGGGATCAACGATCTGTCGATTTTTTAGAAACCCATATTGTTCCTGAGATATGCTGGAGTCCAGGAAAGGCTTGACCCTGACCGCAATAACTTTAGAGATAATTTTGTACAGAAGATTGCATAAGGAGATGGGTCTAAAGTCAGCAAAGGTCTGCGGCTTGTCTTTTTTGGGAATGAGAGCAATGAAGGTGGAGTTCAGAGAACTGGGGATGTTTCCCGTTACTCTAGTCGAATCAACAACAGATAATAGATCCGTCCCCAAAAGATCGAGGAAATGCAAGTAGAAATCTACAAGCCAGCCATCCGGTCCTGGGCTTTTATCTTTTTTGAAATATTTTAGTGCTAATTCAACTTCCCCAAGAGTAACCTGACAGGTAAGATCTGTGGCTTTCTCAGCAGGTATCATTCTAGGATAAAGGAGAATTACCTTAAGCTGTTGATATAAACACGTCCCCCCATCATCTTTGAAGATATTGGTGAAATGAGATTCACCAAGGTCTTTTAGTGAGGTCTCCTCCTCAAAAGTATTACCTGCCTCATCTGAAAGAGACCAAATAGTGTTCTGGTTTCTCCGACTCGATGCTAGCATATGAAAGTACTTTGTATTCGAATCCCCCTGCAAATCCCATTTTGTTGTACTTTTCAGCTGCCATGTGAGAAGAGAATGATTCACAATCATTTTTCTCTTTGATATGAGGTGGGTAAGTTGTGCCATATCTCCTGTAGATAAAATACCATTGTAAGAGCTAGCAAGGAGGGAGGAAATGGACTGTTCAATATTTAGTAAGTCCTCATCCATCCGGGCCTATTTTTTCTTGATCCACAGTTTGGTTTCATGTTTGAGAGAACAAAGCTTAAGATGGAGAGAGTCAAGGACTGAGACAGAGTCATGCTACGGAAGGAGAGGCCATTTTGTAGATACCCAATCAGTAAAATCCTAGTCATTGAGCCAAGATCGGTTAAACTTGAAAGGGTAATTAAAGGAAGTTCTTTGCTTGTTCCACTCCAGAATAATAGGATAGTGGTTTGAAATGTCCGCACAGTGAGTCCAGACTCTATGAATCCCCAGGGAAGGGATTAAGGAGCCCGAGATCAAAAAACGGTCCAATCTTTTACTAATTCCTTCTGCTCTTGCACGACCATTACGCCATTGCAAGAACACACCTTATGATGTAGGAGAAAAATAAATTCTTCTTTGAAACTCTCATCACTCTTGTTCTCCTATACTTGTATAGGAGAACATGTATAGGAGAACAAGAGTGATGAGAGTTTCAAAGAATAATTTATTTTTCTCCTACATCATAAGGTGTGTTCTTGCAATTGTTTCAAAGACCAAAATAGGTTTTCCACCCTCCATTGATCATTTTTTGGATGTTGTGGTTCCAATTAAGCTTGTGATGGATATCAATCCCAAGATATGTGTAGGAAGTCACTTCCTCAAGCTGCTATTATCATATAAAAAATGAGTGTAAGTGACCTTATTAGATTTTAACAGCATAACTTTGGTTTTGTTGGTGTTGATCGTCATGCACATAATAGAACAGATACCGCCGAGAATTCTTAATTTCTTATCAATATCAAAGAGACATATTTCCTTAAGAACAATAAATTTTTAACTTATCAATGTATATACCAAAAAAGGCAAGGGAAATTATAAATATTTTATATTTTATTGGATCAAGAATAATGAATTGATTTTAAATTGAGTATGAGGAGATGTCTTTATGTAGATAAGTAATATGAAAAAAAATAAAAAATAGAAGATCTCTGGTAATATGGCGAAGCCCACGACGAACCCTGACCTGGCTTGATGCACACTAGCAGAGGTCGATAGCACTACTCATGGCGATTAATATCTGTCTCACTGGGAAGACCTCCACAATTAACTCGGCTCTGAACCTTTTCTGGTGTATTTTCCGCATTGTTTGGTTCTGCATCGAGGGTTTTTACTGCTTTGCAGGGAGTTCTGGTGCGGTCAGTCTCTTGGAGTCCCTCCCCTTAGCTGGGGGACTAGTACCAACCAAGGGTAAACAAAAGTGGGAAGTACATCGCTTACAGACTGACTGCACTTGGTATTGTGGTCGGGTTTAGACACCTTTGCATGGTTTTCGTTGTCCTTTTTGTTTTTTTTTTGTTTGTCTTTTTTTATGGGTATGGGCTGACTTTGGAACCCTAGATTTTCAGGGTGTAGGGTTTCACGTGCCCTGTCACTATCAGCACTTGTACTCTGTGACTTTTCGGTGATTCCCATCTTGTCATCTTCCCTCACGATTGGTTTTAACTTGGGTCGCCAGTAGGGTTATGGTTTAAGTTTCAGTGATAAGGTCACACTCATTCCAGGGTCTCAGAGCAGGGTTTGATTCCTGTTTTTTACATTATTACAAGGGTTTGATTTTGTATTGGTGACTTGGCTTCTTGAAGAGAAGGACATTTTACCATCGCGGTCTAGGGTTTCTGAGCAGGGTCTCTTCCGATTTTTTTTACAAGGGTTTGACTTTGTATTGGTGAACCGGCTTCTCGAGGATAAGGACGTTTTTTCCATCGTGGTCCTTGTCACCACTTGGGGCTCTGCTGAGGTGGCCTTTACAGTAACTGAAGCCTGTTGTTGGTCACAACACTTGGTTTAAAGATGCACGAACAGACTTCTCCTCCTCGATTCCGCCAGAAAAGAAATGCAAAATGTATCAAGGCCCAAGAGGGGCGCCTCCGTTATGTACTAGGACACGATATATATATATATGGAGAAGGTGTTTTCCCTCTGCTTCCGTGCACTGATAGGGCGTTTAGAGTATGCTCACATGAATAAATTGGAATGGGTGGAGTGGGCGGCTGCGAAATGGAAGCCTCTGATAGACTATATCCCAACGATTAGCCTATTATCCAGGGGATGGATAGTATTCGTATTTCTTGAGGAGGCTCACTGCACGCAAATTTTGGAAGGCATCTAGCGAATGGGGACTTGTTATTTGGTGCTGGACCACTGGCATCCTCATTTTGATCCTCTTAAAGAACGGATAGCAAAACGACACTTATGGGTTTTACTACACCACTTACCTTTTCCTTTGTGGAATAAAAATGTGCTAGAAGGTATTGCTAATACCATTGGAAGGTTTGTGGCTGTTGAGACAGATTTCCTCCTGATTTATGACAAAAGGATAGCAAGAGTTCTGGTTGAAATGGATGTATCCTCTGGTTTACCTATAGATGTGGAAGTTCTCTGTGGGGAATGCCTTTTTGTTCAAAAACTAGATTACTTCAGAGTTCCTTTCAGATGCAGCTTATGTCACGGGATCGGACATTTGAGGCGCCATTGCCACTCACTGCGCTCGAATTATGAAGATTCAGGCTCTGACATTCTCCAGTCTACTGATAAAAAAATTTCCAGACTATCCCGGTCGCCACCAGGTACTCTTGATTCATCTCCATTTCTAACAGATTATGTCTCTGACTCATATTTAAATGATATTGATGGACTCATTTTATCACATTCTAAGGAAGCATTACAGGACTCCTCCTGGCCTCCTATTTTTGAACAAGGGGCTCAACCCTCCTCTCCCTTGGTTGATGCACTGCATGTGGTATCTGCATCTCCAATCTTGAGTCCTCCCTCCTACCCAGCTCCTGCGGAAGTGGCTTGCTACCCCCTTCCACTTTCCACGATGGTTTCGATTCCTCTGTCCCAGAACTCCTATGCTTTGGATGTTACAGTACCTTCACTGTCCTCTCTAGTTGAATTTATGCCATTGGGGACTCGTGACACATCACCCCCTCTTACCCCTTCCCCTATCAGTCCTACAACTTCGCCTTCGTTCTCCGATCCATTACTTAAACATACACTCTCCATCTTCACAGCTTCTACTTCTACCTCTCCCTCGATTTTACCTCTGAACTCCATACGATTCACCAATGTTACTGTCAGAAAAAAAGGGGAACAAGCCACATTTGAACCTATCCCCTGCTTCCCTACCATACATTCCACTTTCTGCCCGCTTAAATGATGTTGATGGTAACTTGCCTCCCCGGGGACTTAGAGCCTTGTCTCCCCATCATGATGCACCATGAAGATAGTCTCTGTTAATTTCAGGGGCCTTGGAGGCAAGGCCAAACTTCACCGCCTCCGCTCTCTCTTCCACTCTCTCAGTCCGGACATGGTTCTTCTTTAAGAAACCATGTGCAGCACCTTTCCTGCTTTATTGGCTTTCTCCAAGCTTTTCCCATCCTGGGAGTTCTATGCTATTGACGCCACGGGCCTCTCTGGCGGTCTCCTCTCAGCCTGGAACCCCCTCAAAGTCAGGTGCCAAGCATATCATACTTGTGCTGGAATCCTCCTTCAGGCTTCTTTTCAAGGTCTCACTTATCCCTTATCTATTCTCAATATTTATGGTCCCTCTAAAAACCGTGAATCATTCTGGGATAATGCTCTCACCAGTGGTTTTCTCAGTACGCCCAATTTGATTCTTGGTGGCAATCTTAACTTAACTCTGCACACTTCTGAGGTTTGGGGTCACAAACCCTCACCAGACCCCCTTTTGGGTTATTTTTTATCTCTTTTTGATACTCTTGGCAATTCATTATTCTTGATCCAATAAAATATAAAATATTTATCATTTCCCTTGCCTTTTTTGGTATATACATTGATAAGTTAAAAATTTATTGTTCTTAAGGAAATATGTCTCTTTGATCTTGATAAGAAATTAAGAATTCTCGACGGTATCTGCTCTAATATGTGCATGACGGTCAACACCAACAAAACCAAAGTTATGCTGTTAAAATCTAATAAGGTCACTTACACTCATTTTTTATATGATAATAGCAACTTGAGGAAGTGACTTCCTACACATATCTTGGGATTGATATCCATCACAAGCTTAATTGGAACTACAACATCCAAAAAATGATCAATGGAGGGTGGAAAACCTATTTTGGTCTTTGAAACAATTGCAAGAACACACCTTATGATATAGGAGAAAAATAAATTCTTCTTTGAAACTCTCATCACTCTTGTTCTCCTATACAGGTGTGAACTTTGGGGTTGTAGACTCTCTGGAGAATCTTTGAGAAGGATTGCACAAATCTAGAAGCATTTTATAACTCAGACTCTTAAAATTAAAAGTAATATGCCATATCTTATTCTATGATTGAAATGGGTCTTCCCCTATTGAGGGCATATCTATGAATACGTACCTAATATAGAAGAAAAATAAATAACTTGGGAGACAATAGAATTCCAAAAATTGCTTTTAAGGCTCAACCTATGTTGGATGCCTTGGTTAAATATGTGGGGGTTTAACAAAAATGCTATTTTACAAATTATAGTTGATATTAAAAATATTATTACTTTGAAATTCAAAAACAAGGTGTGGTGTGATAAAAATTTAGAGGATACTAAAATTAAGATACTACAAGGTGGTCATTGACCCTAATATTGAACATCAAAAGTATTTATTTATTTTAATTATTATTAATCTAAACCAACTTTAACTACCGTCATAATTTTCATCCTCTTTTATATATATATAATTTTTAAAAATTATTAATAACTTTTATTTTTTTATTTTAAAATATTAATAATTAAGTAATTTTAAGATATTTTTTTTTATGGAAAACTTGAAAATGCTCTTTTACAATTCTACGGCGTAGGGCGTTTTCACGAGACGGAATATGTGTTAAGTAGTATAATTAGTGAATATTTGGTCTCTTACCATGTTTACCTGAAGGGCATGTCCAACCGTCTCTTGTGAATAAATCAATCCATCGCTATTATTATTCAGTAGTTCTTGGTAGCTTGAAGTGAGCCTGCCTGAACCTTTGATACCATTATTTTAGAGATATGCATTGGGTTTGCGTTTGAGAACTTTAATGTGTGTTTTTGCTAAGTTTTTAAAATTGTCTAATTTTGTCAAATTTTAATTATATGGATAGGTATTTAGATATTATCTGTGATTTTAGATTTTTTTGAATGAATTAAGAAAATTAACTAAAGTGTAACAAGTGTATAAGTAGTGATATTCATTTCATGGTGTTTGTGTCTTGTTATGTTTAAATGCATATTGATTAAGATTTAAATGAGCTTTAATTAAGGAATAGTTAAAAGAAATGAGTAACAATTTGTTTTTGTTTTGTTTTTTATCTCAGTTTTATTATTATTATTAAATTTTATTTGTTTTATGTTTATATTGACTTTAATGATTTGGTATGAATAATGGATAAATAATAAACTAATATTATTTTAATACAACTAGCACACCCACATAATTTGTGGCTGGAATGATGGAATCAAATGGTTATGGAATGGAAGACAGTTTATAAATCTGCTTTTATTCCTTGGTTCAACTTTGAGTTATCTATGTCTAGCTACATGTTATCAGTGACATTCTTTGTGTTATCCATTTATCAACTATCAGTTATTTTATATATATATTTTTTATAAATTTTTGTTTTGAATTTTGAACTACTGCCATAGAATTGATCTTGACAATACACTTGTCTCACTCTCATCTGTAGATGAAAAACTTCTATCTACCTAAAAATATATATTTTAGTCTTTGTTTAACAGCAGCAATCTCCACAAAACTATACTAAGTCGGCTCAGCTTTTGTGGCTGTCGCTGTGGTAGTGCTAATTACTGCCATAAACTTTTATATGTTAGAATATTGGAGTAGAATATCATCTATGTTTTTCCTAAATTACCCTAAGACAAATATATATAGAATATTGAAGTAGAATATCATCTATGTTTTTCCTAAATTACTCTAAGACATATATATATATATATTACAAATTGATTCTTTGATTTCAAAATTCATAATATCTGATTGTCCTTCAAAATTGATTCTATGGTTATCGTTAAGTCGTATAATGAGTGATGAATATTTAGTATCTTACCGTGTTTACCTGTCAACAACAAGAAATTGTTGACAGATTAAAGCAGGGAAGGGCATGTCCAGCCGTCTGTTGTGAATAAATCAATCCATCGCTATTGTCATTCAAAATTGATTCTATGGTTGTCCTTAGTACAATGAGTGATGAAGATTTAGTATCTTACCGTGTTTATCTGTCAACAACAATCAAGAACAAGAAAGCAGGGAAGGGCATGTTCAGCCGTCTGTTGTGAATAAATCATGAATCCATCAAACAGTTTGATGTGAATGGTTTGACACCATCATTTCACAGATATTTTTGATAAAAAAGAAACTTTGAATCTTTTTATTGGTCATGAGAATGGCCGGTCTCACCCGAAATGTAGGAAAAAAGCTTCACACCTTTTCATGGATGCTCATGTCCACGTCGTCGTTTGGATCTTTTTATGGTTTTGATGGCCACAATGCTCGGCCACAAAAGACATGGGTGTTCATTCAAAAGTGATATGTACCTTATTATTATTTAGTTTTTGTTTGTTATTATAAGCTTAGTTAGATAGTTGAAATGATTTTGTTTTATAATATAATTATCATTAAACTTAATTATAATTATAATGGTGTATATGAAGTTTTTTTACAAAAATATATTTAGCTCTTTGTTATTAGATTTTAGGAATCAAGAGTGTTTTTTCTTAGTCTCAACAATGGACACTAGGTTCACTCTTTAGCCATTTTTACTTGTGCATATGAAATTATCTATTTTAAATTCATATATATATATCTAATACTAGCAATTGCCCCAAAATGGTGCAACCCCAAAAAGCTGCAATGATAAGTGGATAGGTTGCTCTTGAAGGGTGAAATGGTTGAAAATGGAAAACTAATATTGAATTGTTATTTGTTTCTTAAAAAGTTATGGCTCATTTGAGATTAATTGTATTTATATATAATTTAGTCTAAAAGGAAACCAATTGTTGTTTGTTTCTTAAAAAGTTATGACACATTTGAGAATGTTTGTATTTATATATAATTTTTAAAAGGAATCCAAAGAAAGTCGAGAGATAAGTTGAAGGTGTGAGCTACCAAGCCTTGTTTTTAGGGAAAAAGAGTCTCCTGGTTGTCATGTTTATGTGATTTTGGAACTCATGAAGCATTTTGAAAGTAGAAGCTTACAAATGTAAATGTGAAAGAGAACCCTAACTAAAGTAGAAGCTTACAAATGTAGATGTTCGTTCTCCTCTATCTTTGTCTTGCGACCTTTTTTCGTAGGCCTCTAGTGCTCACAAGAATCGATTCTCCTCCTTGGACTCTCATTGGTTATTAGCAACCGTGTCCTACATCAATTCCACCCACTGGCAAGCTTCAAGTCATCACCCACTCTGGGTGGTCTATGCCAATCTATGTTCTCTACAACATCAGAACTATACCAAGCTCGTGGATCACACCTCCTATTTGTGCTTTCTACGAGTGGAACTCCATGGTTCAGGAAGGGTCTTAGAAAATATGGAAAGAATATTGTCAACCTTGACCTATTAACCTCTAAAAGGAAATAAGGAGAGAGACACTCCTATTCAAGAAATTAAAGAGTGGTTGAGTAATTTGAAGGTTTGGGGATCAGAGACATGAACTACCATGGGTAATGTTTATATGCAACATCAAGAGTTAACTGCAACCCAGTATGTCACTAAAGGTACCTTCCAAGGGGATGATGCCCCACTGATGCCCCCACCTATGGTGAAAAATGCAAGTCTCAAAGGAATGCTTGGTGCCTCCAACCCCTCAATCCACGGGGAGTGTGCGACTAACCCCATCTAAGGCAATAAAGTTTTTATTTCTAATGTCTATTTTTCCAATATATAGTTTTAATGGTTCAACTTGTTAAAGAATACACTTATAGTATTTCAAGTTGAAGGTCATAATTTTGTTTAGCGAGTATTTATCGTGAATAGTTTCTAATTATTCCCAAAACCTAGATATAGCATTTTTGAATTTTACAAAGCACTGTATGGTTTCACACACAATGTGTTTTAATGAAATTCCATAATCATTAATTTGAAGAAAACAATGGAGGTTTGGTTGTCAACTGGGTTATGGTCAAGTGGTGAAATCAAAGCACTTTCAATCATTCTTAGGCATGGTTTCAAACCCTCCAAAAACATGTTTCCATGTTAATGTGATCACTGAGTTAACCACCACATCTAAAACTCGATGAATACTCTGTTGGATCACTTTCAATAGAGCTAACTACCACATCCAAGACAAGTTGAAAATGTTGGTGATCTTGATGGGCCACATATGTGGTGTATATCAAAGGACAAGTCTAAGTACAAGTCCTGAGTGAATTTGACAGAATAGATACAACTTCATCATTGGCATTTAAGTTGAAGGAAAATCCCACTTCAATAACAAGGGATTGTTTACTAACCAACAAAAGACAATGGAGGCCATGTTAATATGTCTGTTGTATTTGGCTAATGCACCTATGCCCTTTTAGTTTGTTTCTCCATTTTGCTAGAAGTTTATCCATTTTCTACGCTCATTTAGAGAAATTATGTTTTAACATCGAGAGCTTCCCCAGCTTACATAATGCTAAAGGTTACAATTCTAAAAGCAAATTCTATGATATATTGTTTATAGTTCACAGTCTATGATACTGTCGAGATAATGCCTCGACACAATGAAACATCATGCTAAAGGTGACAATTCTAAAAACAAATTCTATGATATATTGTTGATAGTTCACTGTCTATGATACTGTCGAGATAATGCCTGGACACAATGTAGTTCATTGCAGTTAAGTTGGTATTGAATCTGCAATTTGATGACAATTTGAAAGAATTGCATGCCAATGATCAATATCCATTTTAAGAGATTTAAAAGTCATATATATGGGTATGGATATTCTGAAGCGAAAATGTTATCTCTAGATAGGTAGAAGCAATACTTTGTTAAATGGTCACTTATTCACTTGGCTAGATGTTTCTTAAAGGGAGAGAAACCAGTGCTTGGATGGAAGGACATGAGGGAGCATATCATTCATGCTAATTGGATGAACAGTTGAATAGTTTTCATATGAAATCACTTATTTTTCATTTATATACGTCACTTATTTTCATGTTATATACATTTTTTTTTAATAAAAGAAATTCCATCCTATGATATTCATATTAAACATGTTCGTTAGTATGATGCTTTAATTTGGAATCGCACTAAATAAGTAAATTTTGTAAACCTGCGGAACCAAATTGTAATAACTTACCGTTGATTTTCGCACCGCAGAGATTTCTGAGTCAAATAAATGCTTTTTTCACTAAATAATGAATATTACTGTCTTTGCAGCATTCTTCATACCAGAGTGAGCAATTACGACCGGGATATATGTAGATTTCTTCATACCAGAGTGAGCAATTACTGTAGGTTAGAAAATACTACACAGATCCTATCTAATATACATCAGTTTCTATTTTGTCTTCTAAGACTTCATGATAATGGAAATTACTTGTGTGATTCAAATATAAATAGGCTCTGACAAACAGGAGATTCAGGAGTGTTCTGCATCGAGTGGTAACGAAAATTGGCCTTAAAACTATAAATCCTAAAGTACAAGCATTGGGAAAAGTATCATCAATTTTGTCTTTAAACATATTGAAACCGTGATCTTTATGTCTTTTTATGAACAAATGCTTAATTGTGCAAGAATTAAGGTTGTTTATTGTGGCTTGGTTGATGCAATATGTGTTGTATGCCTATTAATTAGTTAGACTAGCACAAGTATTTTATTGGATGGTTGTGTTTATTGCTCAATTTCTATGCATGCAATATTTAAGACTATCATGACCACTCATTTGAATTTGTTTGGACAGTGGATGGCAATGCATGTTGCCTTGTTAGTTATCTTAGGTTAGGGCTTTTTATCCTTGTGGTTCACATGCATTTACTTGAATGACAACTAGAGGCAACATGTTTTGCATTGTTGTCTATTCGATGGATTAGCATGGGTCCTTTGTTGTGTGCTATGTGGTTGTTGGTTAACTCTACTAATAAACTTTAAGTCTTTTGATAGCGAGGTGAAGATTGTTGGAATGGGAAAGGCTAGGGCGTCTTGTGAAAATCAATATAGTTTTTTTCTCCATTGATAAACCAAAACTTAATTACCTTATTCATATTATGCATAGCCTATTTATTCTATTTTATATTGGGACTTATGTTTGATGGGATTCTATATATTTAATAATTGTATATGATTTATTGGGATTTATGTTAGATGGGATGTTTCAATAAACTTAAATTATTATACATTATATAAAGATGTTAATGATTTTTTGGTTTATATTAAACATAGAAAATTTATAGTCAATTTTTTTGTATAATATCCAAAAAAAAAGCAAGTCAGTGTACTTACTTCCTTAATAGTTAAAAACAAAATTACACCTTCTCTTGCAATATCCTGTGGCAATATCGGGGACTTGGCACCACCTCGTGGCTCTTGTTTTATTAGGCTAATGATATATTCAATGGCATTAACATGAAGTTTCAACATGTAGAAGTTTTAAGATGTTTTGTTCAAAATTGTAGCCATTGGATAATTATAAACTGATCTAAGTAAGTATGCATATCGAAAACTAAGTATGCATAATTTTAAAAAATTTGAATTTAAGTTTTAATTTTTTTTATTAATAATATATTTTAAATTAAAATATTTATTATATAGTAAAGTATTTTATAAATACTAAATATTAAATTATTATATTTAAAAGTAATTTATGACTATTTTTTTCATTATGAGTATGGTTAACTATGGGTTTGTATGTACCATTTAGAGTTTGACAAGTAAGTGTATTTATCTCAATCAATGTCACCTCAACTATAAGGGATGGTGTCATTCTCTAGAATTTAATTCTTTCTTTTCAAATTGATTTTGATAGTATTTTTTTTCCTTGAGGCTCATTTTAAACCTCAAAATTTCCTTAGTGGCACATGAGAATAAGTGAAGAGTTTAGACCAAGCCACAACACCTTATGTAAATAGTATGATAACTATAGACCTAGAGAGGGACCTAAAGATATTCATAGAAGAGATGTGTCATATCATGAACTATACCACCACAAGCCACCTAGTCTAATGTGGTGATGATGAATGAACTGCGTAAGTTAATATTGAGGAAATCTTCCTATAAGATGAAAAGCACAATCCTAATTACCATTTTTAGAGGATATTAGTGAACACGAAAAATGAAAGGGAGAGTTATACAAATGATTGTAACCAAATTTGACCACCAACCCAAAAGTGGTAGAAGAGTCCCCCCATGTTTCATTTCTCGTTAAATTGATGAACAGAGACTCTAAAATTACATGGTAAATAATGGTGCCACCAATAATATCATTTTGTTGTCTATCGTGGAGGCTATGGGGTTGGAATGTACCAAATATTATGAAGTAGGTGAAGTTATAGATTCTCTTTATTACAGAAAATTGCTAGCATATGGAAATCTTTCTCTCTCTCTTCATTCAAGCAAGTAGAAATCAAGTATTTTTGTGCTTGGATAAGTTCTTCTCTTCATCTTCATATGGTATTCACCATTATTTTGTGGATTTTCTAGTAGCTTATGGGGTAATCCTAGGGTTGAAACAGAGTTTCCCATTAGGCATTATAATGTGAACTATGGAAGTTGATCGACGTTACCTACCAAGGATGGGGGATTCATTAAGGTTTAGCGAGAATCCAAGAGACCTACCTATTTTGAAAGAAAGGATATTAGATAGTTTGAGAATATTGATGTAGGTTTGGGAAATTATGCCATCTTGAGCAAAGATGATATTATATTTTCCACCAATCTTAACGTGAGGCTCATTTAGAGGGATTCTAGAGGATTTATTTTAATCGTACATGTGCCAAATCTGAATCAAGTGATGGGGTAGTTTTCAAAATCCCCGTGGGGTCAACTATGCAAACAAAAGGATAATGTCAAAACCACTTACCTATGTCGATATACGATCGAGAGGTCGAGAGTTGGGGATATCGCTCAGATATTCCTATTAATTTCGTGGGGCAACCCATTTCGTGTGTGCCCAGTTTGTCATGGGAGGACTTTCTATTTTTTAAGGTTATTTATAAGGAAATTTGTTGACTTTTTTCTCGTTTGAGTAATTGAAAATTACAATCCATATTCGCCTACACTCCAAAAAGTGTTTCCCAACATCGTGTTTTCACATGATTTCTTATAATGGAGCATACTCCTTAACTGATACACTTTGTTCTTGTAGATTTTTCATTACTCTTTCATTGAATATCATGTCCCTGCTTCGTATTAATTGCTTGGACACTGGATCCCATAACCAATAACCATATTTTTCATCTCCATATCCAATGAAAATACACTTCTTAGATTTCATGTCAAGATTTGTTCTCTTTTCTTTCAAAACATGAACAAAAGCTTTGCATCCAAACACTCTTAGATGATCATAAGAAATATTCTTACCCAACCACTTACCTTCTGGAACTTCAAAATTTAACCAAGAAGATGGTCCCTATTGATCAAGTACACTACTTTATTTACAACCTTTGCCCATAACTATTTTCTTAGTCCTACATTTGAGAGCATGTAGTGTGCTCTCTCCAAAATAGTTTTATTCATTCTTTCTATTGTACCATTATCTTGTGGTGTAAGAGGAACTATAATGATTCTCTGAATTCCATTCTCTACATAATATTGATCTAATTATTTTGAACAATAATCTCCCCCATTATCAAATTTCAATCATTTAACCTTACTACCAATTTTTATTTTCTACAATTGCCTTAAAGGGTTTAAATATACCAAAAACATCAGACTTATTTTTCATCATGTAAAACCAAACCTTCCTAGTGCAATCATCCATAAATATAACAAAATAAGTAAGTAGATGAAGAGTCATGTATCCCTCTTATGCAAAGAAGGGATGTGGAATCAAGTTTTGGAATGAACCAATCGAATAGGTATGAGGGTGGCAGGTGTACTCATTGTTGGAGTCATTATCCAACTCACACACCTTTACTTGGTCAATTTGGCCTAATTACCCACTATCCTAAGTTAATTGACTTGAATTTTTGACTTCAGCATCAACACACCAGCACACTCCTGACATCAGCATCAACACACCAACGCCCTCCTTCAATCAAGGAGGCCAACTAATCCTTCTCCTTCAATCAGGGAGGCTAACTAGGCTTCCTCCTTCAATCAAGGAGCAAAACTGGGGTTATCTGCTTGTCATAAGTGCAACAATTAGTTAACTGAATGTTGTTTCACCTAACAATAAGTTAAACTAAGTATGGAAATTTGAAAATAATCTTTTACAACTCTTACTGCGTAGGGCGTTGTCACGAGATGGAATAGTGTGTTAAGTAGTATAATGAGTGAATGCCATGTTTACCTCTCCACAATTAAATAAAACACAGAAGGGAAGGGCATGTCCAATTTATTGCTTCTTATCTGAAAAATAAATTTCAAAAATGTATTTTTTTTTTAAAGGTGATTTTTAAATCACTCTTTTAAAAAGGGTTTGAACCCCTTGAAAAAAGGGCTCAAATTTCATCACTTACCATGATCGACCGAAAAGTGAATCAAAATACAAGTTCGCGTTAGTTGTCGGAACCGAAGGTGGGAAAGTTACGCTATCGGTGCTTCTGCGATTGTGATTGTCCCTCGGTTTCGGTCGCCTGATCGCTTCTGCGATTGTAGTTGTCCCTCGGTTTTGATCGCCTGAGGACTGGGAAAACCCTTCCCTCTCTGCTTCTGCTTATCATTCTCTACAGTGAATGGAGCGCAGAGCGCAATTTTTGAGGACTTAGGTCCACTCTGCAAGTACACTGAATTCTCACTGGAGAAACTTCCAGGCCTATCAATGGCGGTTTCCAGCAACGAGGAGATTTCGCTCGTGGACGGCCCTTCGTCCACGGTGGTTTTCGCTTTTTGAGAGCTCATATCCCCTTGTTCGAGTCCCTGGCCAATGCGGATTTCTCCATTACCTAAAGAAATCAATTCTAAGTTCATGGAAATCTCATGAGCATTAATATTACCAACTCTCTGTTTCGGCTGAGCGCCCGTTTTGCAAATCGGGCAAGTTGAATGCGAAAGAAACCACATATTGATACAATCTACGTGAAATCTGTGTTTGCAATTGGGCAGAAACCGGCCTTTCTCGTTCTCCTCGAATTTCGACAAACAGACTGCGCATTCCAGCGTGTCATTGAAGTTCTGCGCTTTATACTCGAAGACGGGCAGAGTCTCTATAACGCGCGGGTCCAAACGCACGTTGTGGAGGCACAAGAGATCATTTGCGAAGGAAAATCTACGGCGCCGAGAGATATTCCGTCCAGATCTCAGAAATCTTTTCCGGTATTGCCAGCGGCCGAAACCGGCGTAGACGCAGAATAAAAAGACGGCGAGGAGAACTACGAAAGACGCTATAATGAAGGTCCCGTGGATTGCAAACGTCTTAGTGCTGTCGGCTGCCATGGGCGGCGCCATGTTACAGTCATCGGGTTTTGATGAATTCATTGCCATGAACGGAAACATGTTACAGTCATCGGGTTTTGATGAATCCATGGCCGGGGCTGAAGCTATCTCAGATTCCGTTGGCTGTGAAGCCCTCTTATATTCTTGTGAAATGCCTGCAAGAGTGGCCTGGGTAGTTAATGTATACTGAAACCAATTAAATGGATCAATTGATGCAGATGAACTTTGTGTTTGAGGAACAGCAGATAAAGACAGAACTCTTTTGCCTACTTATCACGAAGTCTTCTGCCTACTTATCACGAAGTTTCCACTTTGTGGATTTCATCACTTTCTTGGCTGAGTAGCTTCGGGGTAGCTACTATATAGATATAAACTAGCAATTGCTTCAAAAGGTGTGCAATAAAAGGTTGAAGAAAAATGGAATATATACATAGTTGCAAAGGTGGAAGAAAAATGGAATATTTACATAAATTATAAATTCAATTGAAGAATAATATTTCATTCTAGAATAAGTGTATGATGGACAAATCAACATAAAGAAAACATTTCTTGGTTGAAAAATAATATCGGACTAAACTACAAATTAATCTACAAGTGTCTTTACAATGTTTCTTGATGTTTGAATATAGATGATTATTATACTTAGATATTATTGCAAATTTACATTTACAATAATATTTGTAAACAATGTTCTTAGTTTGTAAGAACATAGAGAAATTAACAAACCCTAAAGAAATGAATAGATAAATGTTCTTGAATATTTATATTGAAAAGTTAGAGAAACAAAAATAAATGTTAAATTTGAACATGTTCACACTTCACATTGTATGGTAATTTATGTGATGTGCAAATGAAGTTGTTATCTATGCTTCTTGGTAATGTATTTTTTTCTCATTCACACTTTGACTACTATTTTTGTATGTAGCTAGTGTTTTTTTTCCAGTTTTGAGTAAAGTCTTTTGTTGTGATGGTAAGTAGTTGTGACTTTTGAGGGTAGCTTCTTTTTCAAGACATTTGGGTCTAGCTGAAAGATGGAATCTTTTTGGAAAATTGTAATTTTGTATCACACAACTTTTTATAATATAAAGTTGTCTTTTTATCTTTAAAAAATATAAACATTAAAATTCAACATTTTTGATACATTACAATGCTTTATAAATATTACATGGTAAAATTACTTTAAAAATTTAAGTATATTTGATTTTATATATTCATAATGAAAATGTACATTATCTTCAACACGTTCTAAAGACTAAAAAATGTCTTGGTATATATTCATATTGAAAATGTACATTATCTTCAACATCGTGATGATGTCATCATCACGATGTTTTTTTAGGTATTTCTTGTTTTTGGGTAGCGGGGTCCGTCAAAAGTATGCAGTGTGGGTAATCGTTGGATGCGGAATCAAATTCCGCATCCAACGACCTCTCCGGATCGAAATTTAAGTAAAAACACAATGAGATATGTCGAAAATACGAACAAAAAAAGTAGTTTTTTTAATGACAAATATGTCAATTCAACCATTATGGTTNAAGCAGTTGGAAAACAAGTGACTATTTCAACAGAGATTCCTCCACTATATGATAAAGGAAATATTCTCCTTGTTCCATAAATAATTTTATGGGTAAGAGAAAGGAAGTTGAGAAATAGGACCCTTTGTGAGTAACTTGTTCAGTGGAAGGGCCTACCAAGTGTTATCAACCCAATGAATATGATACATGGGAAGGAGAAGAGATATTGCAACACTCGGGTTTGTAATTGATTTGGGACAAGAAAATTTGGGTGGGGAGGACTATAATTTCCCCTCCATGACGGATCCATGAGTAATTCCACTCACCTATCCAATTTCCATAGGTTGGAGTGGAAGCTAAATTGACTAGGGAATTAATTGGCCCCTAGTCACCGTAAGGAGGAAAGCAGATTGAACTATGATGAATAAGGAGGGGATGCAAATTTGATTTAATAAATGTCAAATATTCATAAATGGTGTGTAATATGTCCAATCATCCAAAGAGGTAGCATAAGGATGAATAATGGGCCACATGGAAGTGTTACCCCCAAGCTATGTGGAAGGAATCTAATCATGAAGGAATCTCTTCAATTGTAACACATCGAGCTAAAATTAGCAATGGGAGGGAACACTAGTGGGAAAGTAACCTCTAAGGAATCTTATGAACAATGCATTGAGTCAAGAATATCCAAGAGGGTCACAAGGATGAAGTGTAACTCCCACCGGATCTATAACAAGTCTATGATGAATTCTATGACAAGTTATGGCATGACAAGTCTTAAAAACATATAAGGAGGAAGCATGAGGGAATCTAGGTACCAAATGGTTGTTGTAACTCCCTCAAATCAAGGATATCACTCCCAAATTATAATTTCCAAGGTTAGTTAAGTTTCAATAAGGAAAAAATAAATTAATACAAGATAAAAGTGTCATGGATGACAACTGTCTCCATTAATTCAAATTTGTATTAATTTTATTGAGAGAAATTCTATAATGAGGGGGAAAGATGGCAAAGGAGTTTATAAAAGGAATGTGAGAATATTGGGAAATAACTTTTGTCATTTTAATTTCGAATTAGAGATTCATTTTGCTTCTCAAGCGTAGGAGATGTGCCCATTGCCATTGTAATTAGTTTAGATGGTGCAAGATCCCACCCTAGCTAGCCTTGAGAGGAGGAATCACTCTGATTTCTCTATGGAGATGCATTAAGTGAATTTATGTCCCTGTTCACTTGACTTTTTTATTTAATCTTGGAGTGTTTGGATCTTAGTTTGTAGTAGCAGTAGTTTTATGGTGCTTCTCTGGTGGTCTCAAGTGTATTGTTGATGTTCTCTTTAGAGGATGGTGCATCGGTGTTTGTGCAGATCTCTTTGGGGACGATATTTGGGATGTATATCTTCATTATTTTATGGTGTATACTCCATTTGGAGAATATTTTAGATTTTGGGTTCAAGAAGAGTCCATATAAGGCGCATTAGTGGACGAAGCATTGTCATTTGGAGTGACGGTGTGACATCTTTTCTTCTTCTTCTCTACTAATATTGACAACCTTCTCTACTCTCTTTGTTGCGAATTTATCTGATATTTTTTATATGCTTGGAATCCATCCATGTGATTTATGATTTATCCATTTCATAATAAGTTCTCATGTTGTTTATCCTTGATATTGTATCTCATATTCAAGCAATACGTGACTAAGTGAAAATCTGCAATTTCTGGTTTATTAGTTGAAAGTCCTTTATTATTTAACTATTATAATCTCTTAATATCCTTTTTGGAATAATTCGAGTCAATCTTGTAGTGTTTGGGATCAATTGGAAACAATACTTTTTTGTAGTAGAATTTGACTAATTTTGCCTAGTTTCGAATTCGAGTCAATTTGGATAGAAACAATTTGGGTATTAGGGTTGGGTACATTACATATACTTATTATATTTACATTACCAAGTATCTATGTGATTTTGGACTGTATTAATGGGGTGGATACCTTACTTAAATTATATACTAATGATCCATTTCCTCCATCAGTTGGGTGATCCTTGCATATTCTTATGCTTCCATAAAATTATTTAGAACAAGACATGTTTCCACCAATCCACCACCAATCATACAGTCTAGTTATTAATTTCCATATTACTTTTCCTCTCAATTTAATTGCATAAGAATTGGAAATTTTTTTCCTAGGTCAATCATTGTCTTTGAAGTTAATTAGATGGAGCCTTTTAGTATTAGTTTTCCCACCTCGCCATGAGATTTTAAATATTTATTACACAATATGAGGTATCACTCCCTTAGGTGCCATCATAATTGGACATTGTTATATTGGAACCATTTACATTTCTAACTTAATGATGACTATTGTGCTTACCAAATTCAACCATTGAGAACTCTAAAATTCTAGAAATGACTTGTGGTTGATGAACACTTATGGATGTCCATAGATATAAGTTTTTCCAATTTCCACTATTTAACTTACCACCAAAGGAATTGAGAAATCAATCTAGAAAAAAAATGAACCAATTATATATGATGGTATATGTGCCCACAATGAGAAACTTATCATCGACAAATTGCAAGTGGGTAATCCCTTTGAACCCACTTGAAAAATCAATTCTATGAGGATGACCTAAAATCCTTTCAAACCAAAGCCTTCTGCTCAATGAATCTACCATGATTGTGTAAAGAAATTGAGAGAGGAGGAAGCCCTACCTTAGGATTCTATTGGATTTGCGAAACTCTATAAATCTCATGATTTTAGTCAAGTGAAATCCAAGGAGCTCCACTCCAGGTATAGAGGATATTCAAGAAATCACTAGCATGGGGATTGTTGAGGTAAAAACTAGTACAAAAAAACTATTGGATCAACTAAGGGAGGCCAACATTCCATTATAAGATCATTTGCAAGTAATTTATTATTAAATATCATATCTTGAGAATGTCTATATGCATACTATGAGATACCTAGAATAATAGAACATGTCTCTTCATTTAGAATTAGAGAGACATGAGGAGGAAGCATGACTTTTTTTTAAATCACTATTTAGAAATCTTTCTCCAAAACTATATTGATTTTAGATGAAATGTTTTTCTATGGTCCTCTTACAGATACTTACACCCTATATCTTAAATAACAGTGGTGGAAATTCTACCCGCTACACTAAATTGCCAATAACCTTCCCTATTAGATGGACACATAGATGTACTTCACAAAGGTTTATCACAAATGAGAAAGTAAAGAGAAAAACATGTTATGTGAATTTTAATACCTAAATATGTTGTACCTTAGTTTATACGATGTTGTTTGAACCCATATGTGGGGGTTATTTAGCTAACAACACTATTTTCATGGATGTAGAATGAAGAGAGTATGGCTATAGTAGCCCAAAGTTATAAGGAGGAAGATGCAGATATAAAATTATGGGTTAGGGTTGAAACCCCTATACTAGGAGACATGACAAAAATCATGCACAAATAACTACGGATGAAGAACTAGTTCGAATACTCGAAGAAAAACAATGGGAAGCAATAGGCCAATATTATAAAACCATGGGAGACCTTGGTTACAAGCCATGTTTTAAAACCCAAGCATGAGCTTGAAATTAGTCAAGGGTCAACTCAGAATCAGACTCGAAATCGGTAATGTATTGGGTGATTTCAATTTAAAGACTCGATTTAATAAATAAATACATCAAATATTTAAATTTTAAAGAAAAAACACTATTTTAAAGATTATAATCCATGATTCCAAAGCATTAGAGGCAAAATATCCAAAGTTTGCTCATGTATATACTATAAGGGTGAATATATCAAAATGGCATGAAGTGTATTGTACAACAACTACCATATATAGATCACAATTGTATGTGGACAACATGAGGAGGAAGAGCCTAAATTGGGTTGGATTAACATTCTAAATTTCAAATTATCTTTCACCCTATTCCACGAATATCCTACTATAGAACTACATATGGAGGTAGAAAGGATAAGACAGACCATAATTGAGTGATAAGTTGCATATCATCACACCCATGTTGGCACACACATTTTGTCATGTGACCTTTGGAATGCATGCAAATAACACCTTTTTGTTTAAATTTTGGTAACCGTAAACCCTAATGCATAACAATGTTGCATATAAACCAATCCTTAATGTCACAAAGTCTCAATTTTATAGCACTAACAACATGTCCATATGCTAGCAAGACAAAATATTTTTCATCCTTCAAGCTCAATACTTTGGCTAAAATGGAAAACCCCTGTAAGGCCCTGGACTACCTGGAAATAGTTTAGAGATTCATCATGATTTTAATAGAAAAAAAAGAAAAAAATAGGTTGTTAACAAAGCTTTAATGTCCAATCACTATTTTCTCTTAAAAATGGAAGAGAAAGTGTTTTAATATATTGCTCGATAAAGCAAGAATCATAAAATTGAAAAAGAATCAAGATCCTTGTTAGATCACCAACCTCCATAAGTGGTCCCTCCTTTGTGTCATTATCTTTTAAAGAAAATGATTCCTTATGATTTTTTGAACTAGTGTAGTTTCATGAGTTGGGATTTCCCCTTTAGAGACAATCTCTATAGTAGAAATAACTACAACAACTTGGTTTGTACCAATTTCTTAATTGATATTGCTAATATGATAACTGATGAGTTGGTGAAAGTACCTAATAATGTAGCTATGGAATAGCTCCCGGAGCATCTCCTTGGGCCTTAGTTTTCATCATCTCATCATTTTGTGTACCCTAGAAAGTGAAAATCAAAGTTAATATATAAGTTTGGGAAAAGAAATAGAATAGATAGAATAAAACATTATTTTTTTATTGGTGCCTATTTCACTAGTGGAAATTATGTGGGTATTATCTCCTTAGAAATCCTTTGAATTGTTCCGCTAACCTAAAAAAACCCTAAAATGTAATAGAGTCACATCATAAAATTTATGCGACTTAAGCCCATTCACAAATTCAAGTATCCCATCTATATAGCGAGTAATACATGTGTTGCATGTACATCAACATCTTCATGATCAACAAAATGTTCCATGTAGGTGAATCGTTGATCATTTAAGAATGTTCCAAAGTGCATAAGTTCGAATAAATATATGGACGTGATATTTGGAGACTAAATGTATATTCAACAACATAATATGTAACATGCATTCTAGCTCATATAGTAAGTGTTATTTATTAACATTAATCATATCATGCTTACATACCTCTCCCATGTGCTGCATGTTACGAGCAATGATTCGCTCACACGTATCTCTACAAGATCATGCATATTCCATGAGCTGTAGTCACATCCATATCTCTCAACACATCATCTAGAATACTAACAAATGGAGGATGGTATGCACTAGGTGAACACGACCTCTTCCCTAAGCCGACTTCCACATCTTCGAAAGTATCCCCAATATGATCCCTTATATTCTCCCTCATCTAATTTGTTGTGTTGGATGTAAATGCTAACTCCTCTAGAAGTGAAACCACTCTAGGAGGTCAAGGTGCTAAACAAGGTATTGGATCCCTAAATCCAACATATCACATAGCATCAAGTCGTTCATAAGTATGACCTTTTCCAACACCATATAAATTGGATCCCGTATTTGTATAATTGGGGTCCACGTGCTCTCGGAAATGTGTATACAACATCCTAGAAAAATATTGAGGCACCTCATCATTATTAGGGAACTTTTTGTATGCCTACAGGAACATCTCATAAATAAAAGGTGCAATACTAGGATTATTAAATCTTGCAATCTTCAAGCATTTTTTTGTCTTAAGTTTGCAAGTCAAATAATGAGAAGGCCATTTATTTAGTGACCTTGATTTTAACTTCATTATAGGAATGGATATTGATCATTGATGATATCCTCCTATGCATCATGTCAAAAAACACAGAGGTTGATGGCCCAACCCCATGATACATCTCTATCAAACTCTCTAAAATGTGTAAAACAATTTGGAGACTCTCTTTATTAGGGATAAATAGATTAATACTTTCCAATTCACTACACATTCTCGTAGAATTCTCCCTCATCCCATCAATAGTAAGAGAGGATATGTTGTCTTCCCAAGGAATCTCCTCAGAAATATCTTTAGGATAAATGTAAAGAGGCTCATAGCTTGGATTATAGGAAAATGGTGTTCCCTACAACCGCTCCCCCTATGATGAGGCCACGTAGAAGGGTGGCCAACAAAACCTTAAACATGTTATATGTGCACATATTAAAATGTAAATAATTTGTAAGGAAAATTCATATTTAAAAAATATTCTTCCATTTAAAAATACGTGGTGGAAATCTATCTCATCCTCTATGCTTGTCGGAGTAGGATTGTCCCCTTCTATGGAAACAATATCAGGATTTTCCCTTATGGATGACGATATTTTTTCACATTAAACACATGTCAAAGAATATTTTTCACATATTAAACATCAAATATAACATTTAATTAAACATGTTAACTAGCAATTAAATGCACACCTATAACATGTCCAATAGACCATTCAAAATGACATCTCTCAGTGTGCAAACCACTGGTAATAAATCTAGTTGGATCACCTTGATGAGTCATTTGGTTATGTGCACCTGTGCACGACAATATTTTTTCACATTAAACATTTTTTTCAACATAGACATTAAATACAACCTACTTGTAAACATGAACTAAGTAAAAGTCTAGTGTACCTTACAATGGATTGCTTGTCGTAGGCATAGAACTAGAATAAGTTACTAATTCATAGAAAAAAAATAAATTTAATCAAGTTATATGTCTGTAATGTTAAATTAAAGATACATATAACATACTTGAACATGTTTTAAATAACATTTGAATTTACCTAAGTGTGACCTATGAACGCGTGTTTATGAAGCAATTAGGCCATCCTGAAGTTTAGGCAATACACATGTGGACGATGATATTTTTTCACATTAAACATATGCAAAATAAGATTTTTTCAAATGCTGAACATTAAATATAACATAGAATTGAACATGTTAACTAACAATTGAATGTGTACATGTAGAACGTTCAATGAACCCCTCAAAATGGTGGAAACAATTTCTAATAGATCTATTTAGATCACCTTGATCTATTTGTGATGAGAGATATGTAAACACGAGTAATGTGGTATATATGCTTATGCACAACAAGATTTTTTTCACAAAAAAAATAAAATACAACTTACTTGAAAACATGAACTAACTAAAAGTCTAATGTACATGATGATGGTGGTGGTTTTGTTCTGGTAGGCGCAATACTAGAATAAGACACTACATGCACATAAAAATACTTAATCATATTATATGCTTGTAACACTAATATAAAGATACATATTAGTGTTACAAGCATATAACATACTTGATGTTTTAAATAACAATGGAATCTACCTAATTATGTGCTTTGGATGTGTGGCTCTAAAGCA
Organism: Pseudotsuga menziesii; assembly: GCA_001517045.1. Classification (NCBI taxonomy): domain Eukaryota; kingdom Viridiplantae; phylum Streptophyta; class Pinopsida; order Pinales; family Pinaceae; genus Pseudotsuga; species Pseudotsuga menziesii. The sequence goes on from LPNX010250430.1 coordinate 94,536, forward strand.
ACGAGGACAACCTGAAGTTCAGGCAATGCACCTATGGAGGACGCTATTTCCCATTAATCATTTTTTCGCAATTAACATTAAATATAACATACTTGAAAAGATGAACTAACTAAAATCCTAATGTACTTGATAGTCCTCTCATGGAGAGGCCTTTCAAGAGGTCATTAAAAGGGTCCCTTGATGCCATTGTTTCTATACACAAAGAATAGTTATTAAACCACTATATATTCTCAAACCACCTAAAAAGTAGCTTATTAAAACCCCTTTTCCTCTTAGCTCTACCTCAAAATATGAAAACTTATTAAAAAATTATGTCTATATTTTTGTCTTTTATCACTTACAACTTAACACAACAAAAATAGAAAAAATATACAACCATACAGCTCCTAATCTTTGTTATCGACAAATAATAGTTATTAAAACCACTAGATATTCCTAAACCACATAGAAACGTAACTCATTAAAACCCCTTTTCCTCTTAGCCTTACCTTTTTTTCAGAGGAAAAAATACCAGTCTTTGTTATTCATATGAATCAAAAGACATCTTTTACAAATCAGCATAATAACTGCCTGATCACAGTCCAGCAACAACAAATGACATGTGAAAACTTCATAAAAAAAACATGTCTTGATTTTTACCTTTTATCATTTATAATTTGGTATGTAACTAAAATAGAAAATGTATACAACCAAAATAGGAAAAATTTAACTAAGTTACAAGAGAACACACAACCCAAGATCATGGTTAAAACGGATTAATGAAGGAATCATAATTATTTTACAAGATTCAATGTTTATGTATAGAAGTGGAGCATAACTAATTGGTTTCGGGGTGATGTCCATACTTTAGCCTCATTAGAAATCATGGCATTAGGATTCATAAGGCTTTCCATGTTTTACACTTAATGGATCTCACATCATTTAGCTCAGTATAATCAAGGAACTTTGGAACTTGATCTAGTTTCTTTGAGGGTTTCTACCTATTACATTATATTATGTTTAGTCTTTTTAAGTTTGATCTTTATGGACTTATGTATTTAGAATAATTTGCATCCAATTTTGGTAATTCTATGGTATTTTTTAGAAGGTTTGAGAGGGCTATGATACTTATGTCATTTTCTCAAACGTTCTATATATGATTACATATTTAGATTATACACAAAATTAATATTTTCCCAAAAGAGAATTGTTTAAATCGGTGTTTGAACAATCAATATATTGTAATTTGAAAATCAACTATTTTTGAATGCATATTGGTACTACCGCAACTATAGTTTCTAGAATATATTTATACTATTATGATTGATCACAATCAAAATAGTTCCATAAAAGGAAAAATTGGTACGCCATTTCTAAGTTGGGGTCATAATCATAATTATGAATGATGTGATTCAAGATGTGAACAATTTAAGTTTCATGTGAAACCCCTTACGAAACCCCTTACAAAAATGGAAAATCCATTTATTGTAATATTTTTTTCTTTATTTTTAACCTAGATCTAATTGATCAACAAGAAATTTCTAAATACTTTGAAAAATTCCAATATATGATTGTTACCAATGTTATCATACTCACAAAAAATAGCCTAAAACTCGTCGAAAATTTAATTTTTGTTTTACTATTACTTTTTCAATTTTCGTTGTTGGCAGCATGTGGAGGTTTCCATCATAGCCTCCAGGCTTGTAGGCAGCCACTAGGTATCCTACAAGTATATAGGATATGTTGGTAGCCTCCACATACCTCCCTAGGCCTATGTAGGCCACCCCTGTGGCTTCCTATAGGCCTGTAAGCTATGATGGAGGCTTCCACAGACTGCCAAAAATGAAATTTAAAAATAAATTTAAATTCTAAAATAAGATTGTTACTCCACTACAAGAAGATAAAAAACTACAATGTAAGACCAAAAAAATAGATATCATGATGACCATAATCATGACCACAACATAAAACAAGTGAGATTGTGCTAGATATAATCAATAAGAAGAAACCAATCCTCAAACAATTGATGCTCCATAAGTAAGAGGTATCCAACGTCCCTACAACATTTTGTACGATGTCCACACCTCTTGAATTTGTTCAAGCGTATCATCGTGCTCTAACAGCATCCTCTTGGTTAATTACGTTCTTTTATATGCCATCATGATTGAAAACTCTCAAAAGCCACAACAATCTCAAATGGAGTCTATTATGGTTCCTCCTATTTTATAAGAGCGTACATCATTACCAAGTCTTCCAACTGTTCACACAACAAAGAAAAAAACCAAAAACAAAAAACAAAAATTAATTGATTCAACTACATGGTGGACAAAAACTTAATTGATTCAACTACATGGTGGAGCTATGATGTTGGATACTCTTCCATAATTCATATCCATGTCATATCTCATCCTTTACCTCTACCTTCGATGGACATCTCTTTTATGTGTTCATTATTATATTCATAGAAATGGTTTATAGTTATACAAAGGCATTGTTAGTCCCTGCCCACGGCTAGCAGGGACTCTATGAATCGGCTTGCCGCCGTTTTCATAAGTCTACACGTTAACCAATACAACTTGTAACTATTTATCCTAACTTTATTTTACAGTACAAACAATTTTTTCATCGACCAAATTCATCGACCAATTAGGTGTGAACAACCTTTTTCTGGATCAATCATAAAATTTCCCCTCTTATTTGGCCTCATATCGAGGCAGAGGTTCTATTTTATGAAAAAATCTTAGGTTGAAACTAGAATTGTTGAACAATTTTACATGGAATGAAGTAATGCTTAGTAATCCTTGAAAGTAGTCTAGCATTATTCTTTCACATTAAATGTTAGAGATACAAATAGTATCCAATCTTTTAGATTACAACCATTCCGGTTGATTGTTGCATGCTGGCCATGTGTGCCTGTTTGGGTGTGTTGATAGTTGCATGCTGGCCATGTGTGGCTGTTCGGGTAGCTACACCAGCACGTACAACATAAATGTTTTGGATGCATGGTTGTTACATGTTGGCAATGTGTGAGTGTTCAGCTAACCATGTGTGAATAACTGGTACTACTTTAGGTGGCTCGGGGATGGCTGGCTTTCTGGCTTGGCCTGAATCTTAAGCTCCCTCACTAATGTCTGGATCAGGTTCTGTATATGTAGCTTCAACTACTACTGCTGTATACAAGGTAGCCGACTTGGCTTAGTAATAGCTTTATGGCTTGTTCGTTGGTTGGTCTAGTGGTAGTGGCTAGCTCCTGGTGCTACTGGCGGTACTAGATCTACTACCAGATTGACTGACTCAACATCTGCGAGAATGATGTTAACATCTATCAGCATCTATTTGGATTAGTCACAGATAACAGCATTGACAACAACATTGACAAGAACAGAACGACCAAGAAGTCTGTATCAAAATAGTCACAGCATCGGTCCTATGCATCAATTACTTACAAAATCTACAAGATGCATATAAACACGGAAGGTTGAGGTACCAACACCTGGAAACCGTCTGAATCTCTCGTGGCTAACGGTTATATCACGAGCAGCTCGTGTAGGTGAATGCAGCTCCTGTAGATGAATGCACAACAAAGTGAGGTGATTAATAATCAGGTAGGTATTGTCTAATCGAACAAGGATATACACACACACAAGCTTTCAATTGCAGGCATAAAAATGACCTTCCCTTATTCTTATAGTCTTTATTTTCCTCCCAGTAAATCATTTGGTACCGAAGCTTTAGTGTGCCAGTGATATTCCATCTGTAATCTTGGAGTATAATGGCCGAGATAAGCAATCTTTGTGCTTTACTTCCACATTGTTTGATGCCACAATAGAGATATTTTAAGTTGGGCAAACTTTGTTAGTTATAGATGCAGTAGTCACCCAGTGCCTTCGTGCCTTCGAATTTTGTATTGATATGCACCTGCGCTCGTATCCTTGCTGTGTGTCTCTCAAAAATACCATGTGCTACAACAACAGACCGCTCTATCAGTTGGCTTTAGCCTTGCACTGACAACCCTCTCCCACAGATTTGAAAGGCTAATTTACATCCCCCAAAGAACAAACGTTGCAGGAGGGCGGAAGCCAAAGTACATCATGACATGGCTAGCAGAAGACATTTCCCTGAAGTGTATTCCTATAAAAATGCTGCTCATGTACTGCTTACCTTTTGACTGGTTGATGGTAACGGAAGAGTCAAATTCCAGTGCATAATGTAACAAGCATGTACTGCAATTTTATTCTTCGCCCCACACCATAGCTGCAAGCACAAGTAACATATAAATATCAAAACCTTTTTCCAGAATTTACTTGTAATTTACTTGTTTAAGAAGAAAGCGGAGCAGGGCCCTAAGGTCGAGAAATGAGTGTACCTGTCGCTAGACCAGCCAGTGTTGACGAACCAGTCTGTTGTGCCGTGCTTCTGCATTTTCTCAGCTAGCATGGCTGCATACCTTATAGGATGAAGCATAATGAATGCTGCGCCAAAACAAGCAGAAAACGTTGCCTAAGGCTCCTTTATGCCCTCCTCCGTTCTTGTTACCTATTACCCATCCAATATATATATTTACAACATCATAATTTATACAGACCATCACGATAAGAATATATACACAAACAAAGACCTATCTAGAACATGTGCTTCTTCACATCATAATTTATACAAACCATCACAATCAGAATATATACACAAACACAGACCTGTCTTGAACATACACATCATCATGAGGTTATCGGTGTTTTTACCAGGACCATGTATCCGCTGATAAAGTGATACATTAATATTATTATGCATAGCTTATACGCACGACTTAGTTTTGGTCTTGGATTATACTTATTTTCCTGTAGTTGAGTTCATGCCCTTGGACTGATGCCTACATTCAATTATTTAGAAATAGAACATGAGCTATTTTGCATTTTTTAGCTGAACATATAGGTCGGCGAAGCTTCCTGTAGCTGATGCTCCACATGTTCGGAGGTGCTATATTTCAGCTTAGCTGGTTGTTAATTAACTTGGTCTTTCAGGACCAGACTCCCCGATGTAAGACACAGTCGGAAAATCTAACTTTCCCCAATGTGACCACCCACGATAGAAGCCGAGGATATTGTGAAGCCACCTGCTTTTTCTTTTCAGTGCCAAGTTAGAAATGCTTATGGACGAGACCGTGAAGCCACCTGCTTTTCCTTTTGTCTTCGGAATTAACCAACTGTCCTCTTATGAAAGAGACTATGGACAGATGTACTCCATTCTACCAGCGATAGACTTCCTAACAAGTGGCACCCAATGGAAGTTATCTAAAAAGCATTAAAATTTTGAATACCCGTAAATGTTAAGAAATCAATCTAATCTAGCTTTTAGACATTTGTTACGATATCAAAGTTCATTGCATGATGTAGTCCAAATGCTTTGAAATCACCCTCTTTTTTTAATTATTCTTAAATTTGTAAAAGTTAACAACGCCAAAACAAAACAGAACAGTAACGCCACTTTTCAACAACATATCTGTTGGACGAATGGAATGATTGATGAGCCTGTTCTTCATTTGTAAATTGTAAGGCTGAAGGAAGTGCATATTCATTGTGTAATATACACTACGTTTTGCAATTCTAAATTATTGTTCTATTTCTAGGTAATTGTTCTATTTTTAAGTAATTATGTACTTACAACTAGTTATAAAATTGAATTATAATATCAAGTTTATTAAATATTTTATCTGTATGTATGGAGACCATTAGTATTGTAAACACAATAAAGAGATGTTAGATACTGTGAATGTACGAGTCCAATGAATATTTTTAGAACCCACTTCCTAGAGTCCTCTGTATTTGCTTAAGAATTATGTATAAATGCTTATGAATGAGTCACAAACATGTTTTCAATGTAGCATTTTCTTTTTTCCCGGAAAGAAATACAAATCATCTATGTTATTCTATTCTCCTAACTGGCATATGAGGAGCTTCATACCTGATACAATTTTATGTACTGGAGAAAAGTACTTAATTAGTTGTTAACGGTAGTTGAAAACAGATACCAAAATCTGCCATCTCAACTATTAGTGTTTCAGTATGTCATGAAGCAAGCTTTGCACACGGTGAATTTGAGATCAAGTAGAACCAAAGCACTAAGAAATACAAGACTGAAGTAAGAAGCCCCGGCTAACTCCGTTCCAGCAGCCGCGGTAAAATGGGGAGTTGTTCTACTTCACTGCACCAACAAAATAAGGCGGTGGTAGTGAAGGTGACATTGCTATATCCCAATTTTCTTTTTTGGCTACATCCCGGCTTTGATATCATAAATGTAATGTAATACAACATCTAAGGAAGATGCATAGTGAAAGCAGGAAAGGCCTATATCCCATCCAGTTCTATGGTGCCAGTGCTAGCGGCTGGTTTTCACATTGTAAATTAAGTAACGATACAATATCAATAGTAAACTAAACATCAATTGCAATTTAACCCGTTGATCTGGAACCAGTGAAGAGAGGTAGATTTCAAGGACAACGTGGAATTGGGAAAAAAACGAGAGCTCGCCACAACAAGTTATTGAAAGATCACCAGTTTTGTGTCCAGATTCTGAAAGTAGCTCTTCATTCAATACTTCTTTTTCTTCACATAGTGCCTTCTCTAAGAAAAAAATGTTATGCTCACATTGGGAGGGAAGGAATAGTGACAAAGGAACATGACTTGTGGAAAACTAAAGAAACTCAATATCAATTGAAGGCAGATGGGTCATGTCAATGGCGCACGTTCCTTCCTGTAATGCTAAATGTTACATTAATTCAAATGACCTAAATAATGTTCTCTCCGAATGACTATTTCACTCTTACCTCAGCCATATGTGCATTGGTGGGCAACGTTCCATCTTTACACTACCATTACATGTAGTAGAACAATTAATTTGTTTATCAGCTATATTTTTAATAAATATATATAATAACATATAAAGCTTTAAAAAAAATACAAGATATATGTTTTGAAATGTGAAGTTTAGGATTTTATTTCCTCTTTGATTTTGTCTATTAAGGTTACGAGGAATGATACATAGGTAAATAAGTAAATAAAATGTTAATAAGAACAATAACGACCCTGGGTTGTTTTATGTTGTTTTAGAGATAAACAACCATTTTATTTACAAATTCATTATATGCTATTTACAAATTTCATAAATGAATTTTTTTATTTATAAAGATTTTCATAAATGAATGCTCAGTTTTCTAAAAGGTATGCACTTTTCTAAAAGGTAAGCGAACGGAGCCATAGCTACTGTTCCAATAACCTGTCTGTATGCCATGAAAACAACAAAATGATTCATTCCATCTGTTAAAAGGTAAGCGAAAAGAGCAATAGCTACTGTTCCAATAACCTGTCTGTCTGTCACGAAAACAAAATGATTCATTCCATCTGTTAAGACCATTCTAGCGAGGATAAAGATCATGAGGATTAAGACCATTCAGTGTAAAGAAACCATCGTAACAATACTATCGATCAACCTACTGGGATGATCGTAAACGCTCTAGTAGTACTCTTCTTGTCACCAATATTTGAAGAAAACTGATTAGTAAGCGTCTTATATACCACTCACACTAAGGGTCCAGTGGTATTGAATGCAATAAAATATATTTTAGTGGTATAAAGATCAATAGAAGCTTGGTCGTTGCAGTATTTTTAAAGATGCCACTCTTTTTAAAGATGCCACTCAGTAAAATATATTTTAGTGGTATAAAGATCAATAGAAGCTTGGTTTAAAGATGCCAGTGGCAAAATAAATAAATATATAAACTGACGGGATAATGCATATAGATTAAAGGTTAGTATACTCTTTATAGCTTAAGCCATGGAAACCATTCATAAGTTTATGAGTAACTTCACTTACTTTGCGACTATGCTTAACACGATCCAAATGCTTAACACGATCCAAAATGCCATGGGCCATCTTTTGATGAGGCACTCAAGCTATACCTTTGACGATACCCAAGCCAATCCAAAATAAAGCAGCCTCTCTCCTGTTGCCCTTGTCCCCGTTCCAGTCTTACTTTTACCTTTGCGTTTACCTTTCCTTTTAGTCTTGTATTTATTCAATTCAAGACCGTTCAGGATCGTTAAAACGCAAAAGTAACCATGATTAACCCACATTTTACATTACGTCGTTTTCATCCAATTTTTTATAATTCAGTGTCTTCCTTATCATATAGATATATATATATATTTATTCAATTTAATATGGTTAAAATACAACAATAACCATGCTTCCCGTTTTCATCTAATTTATTTATAAATCACTCTCTTCTTATCATATGTATTTATTCAATTCAAGATCGTTCGGAAGCATATAATTCCCTTACTTTCAACTAAAAATAAACTAGGCAAAGGTATTATTCACTAGGAAATCCATCATGTCACCTATTTTGTATTTAGCCAATTGTTTTTAATTATAAAAAAAACCACATGATTTATGATTTGCTGTTTACTCAAAGTGACTGAATATACGTGTCCAATTAAAGTCCAAGAAATTTTTTGGAAGCCTGAAGCTGTTTACTCAAAGTGACTGAATATTGGAAACCATTCATAAGTTTATGAGTAACGTCACTTACTTTGCGACTATGCTTAACACGATCCAAATGCTTAACGCGATCCAAAATTTCATGTACCATCTTTTGATGAGGCACTCAAGCTATACCTTTAACGATACAAAATTTCAAATTGAACAATGACGCTTTATTTACAATTCGCCAATTGCATAAGGCAGGGACTTGCTGCCTTTAGCAGCTCTCCTTGTTACATAAATGAACCATTCGTACATATATATTACAAGAATTCATATTGGGCAGTTGTAACTTTGTTGTTATATTCATAGAAATTGCTTACAATAATAGAAATGCATTGTTACAAAAATCCACCATTTGTGTACATAAACATTATACTATTATATATACAATATGGTTGTAATAATCTTTGTTGATTATATTGGATAATCAATAAAACATAAGACCTTATGCTACTTAGTGTAGTGCACAACGTTCGAGATGATAAGAATGTGGGAGTTAACTAGTGATTGACAATGTATTTAGGTATTCCAAACTAGATTATCTATCTATGCCAATTCCATCCTTCATTTATTTCATGTCCATTATTGATCAAGATTGAATGAACCAACTAGTGATTTTTTTTTGCTACCACAAAATAGTCATTCCATCTAATGTAAATTATTTTATAAAGGTGCCTTTTATAAACAATTTCGAGGGATCTATGATAAACACCCAAGAAATGTAGGAAGATTGGTTTAAAGTTATGCAGATCCTAGAATTATATTAGGAAAAGTGTAGAGATCAATCTAAACCTTCTCACTATCAAACCATGGGCCCTCCACATCAACTAGATTTGTAGAGGAAAAGGGTGCGAGCATAGCTACGTTCTAAGGACATACAAACAAGATATGAAATATCTCATCAAGTCATAACTGGTCCACAATCACCACAATTTCAAGTTAATCCAAATAAATAAAATTATGCTGGTGTATGTTTTATGGGAATTTTAAGGTCTAAAATGAGCCTCATAAAATATATAATAAATTATTTTGAATCGATCATTTTGTGGAGAAGGTATATTTACAACTCACCTCTTGCGCTAGAATTTATTTAAATATGATTAAGTTAAACTGAAAAGATGTCTAGAAAAATCTTTAATACAACTAAAAATAAAAATACTTTTAATACATAAATATACCAAATTAAAGTACTAATAAAATTTAAAGTAATTTAATTTTAAATTATAAACTTATGTTAAATTTATATAGATGAATTCATACACAAATATTCATTAAAACCAAATTTAACTTATATTAATTAAATAAATTTGAAACTTATATTAAAAAATAATTAAAATTTAACAAATAAATATTAAATAAATTACATATCATAAATATTATTTATTTTTTTATTCTTTTTGTAACTAAGGGAATCAACAACTGGAGATGGGCTGGTACTCGCGTGACACGGGGTCGAGTCGCATGACACGGGGTCCAGGGATCCATTCCTGCTACCACTATACCCCTAGATATCCCACACCCATCGCAAGACATAAGACATACGTAAATCCGGGTGGGATTTGAACTTGTAACCTCCAATTTACAACAAGTGACTTCATAACAATTGAACCACCAATAAACCATATCAATACATACATTTAATTTATTTTAATTAAAAACATAAATTTATTTTTATTTAAATTTTAATATTATACAAATATATATATTCCATAAATATATTATTTAAAATTCTTAAATTCTAAACATATATATATCCTAAATTTAAACTTATATCCTACAAGCTTTCAAGTATATTTAAAATTCTTAAATTCTAAAGATATATCCTATATCCTAAAATTAAACTTATATCCTACATCCTTTCGCGGTATATTTAAATTTCTTAAATCTAAACATATATCCTATATTTAAACTTATATTTAAAATTCTTAAATTCTAAACATATATCCTATATCCTAAAATTTAAACTTATATCCTACATCCTTTCGCGGTATATTTAAATTTCTTAGATCTAAACATATATCCTATATCCTATATTTAAACTTATATTTAAAATTCTTAAATTCTAAACATATATCCTATATCCTAAAATTTAAACTTATATCCTATATCCTTTCGCGATATATTTAAATTTCTTAAATCTAAACATATATCCTATATCCTATATTTAAACTTATATCCTACATCCTTTCGCGTTATATAATATATTCTATTACATATAGCATTTAAATGCTATTGGTTCCTTTAAAATTGATTTTGATAATTTTTTTTTTCTCGCTTTGAGGCACATTTTAAACCTCAAAATTTCCCTAATAACACATGAGAATAAGTGAAGAGTTTAGACCAAGGCCACAACACCTGATGTAAATCGTATAATAACTTAGACCTAGAGAGGGACCTAAAAATGTTCATAGAAGCGATGATGTCATGTCATGGACTATATCACCATAAGCCACTCAGTCTAATGTGGTGATGATGAATGAATTGTATTATATTGAGGAAATATTCTTATAAGTTGACAAGCACAATCCTAATTACAATTTTTAGAGGATATTAGTGAACATAGAAAATGAAAGGGAAAGTCATACAAATGATTGTAACCAAATTTGACCACCAACACAAAAGTGGCAAAAGAGTTCCTTTCATTTCTCTTTAAATTGATGAACCAAGACTCTAAAATTACATGGTAAATAGTGATGCCACCAATAATATCATTTTGTTGTCTATTGTGGAGGCTATGGGGGCTATGGGGTTGGAATGTACCAAATATGATGAAGTAGGTGAAGTAATAAATTCTCTTTATTACAGAAAATTGCTAGCATGCTCTCTTTCTTCATTCAAGCAAGTAGAAATCAAGTTTTTTTAGCTTGGATAAGTTTTTTTTGCTTGGATAAGTTCTTCGCTTCATATTCATATATTATTCACCATTATTTTTGTGGATTTTCTAGTAGCTTATGGGAAATCCTAGGGTTGAAACATAGTTTCCCATTAAGGGTTATATTGTGAACTATGGAAGTTGCATGATGTTACCTAAGGATTGGGGATTCATTAAGGTTAAGTGAGAATCCAAGAGACCTACCTATTTTGAAAGAAATGATAATATATAGTTAGATAATGTTGATATAGGTTTGGGAAATTGTGACATCTTGAGCAAAGCTGATATTTATGTTTCCCACCAACCTTAACGTGGGGCTCCTTTAGAGGGATTCCAAAGGATTCATTTTAATCGTACACGTGCCAAATCTGAATCAAGTGATGGGGTAGTTATCAAAATCCATTCAACTATGCAAACAAAGAAGGATAATGCAAACAAAAGAGGGATAACGCAAAAACCACTTACCTTTAACGTTATTCGATCAAGAGGTAAAGGGTTGGGGACAACGTTCAAAATTGAACCCTTCACAGCTCTTCCAAAGGGTTCTATCCCTTCCCAGAAGTGTAAAGTTAAAATTGTCCTTCAAAAAAATTAAAATTTGAATTTTACCTTTCCAATAAAGAAGGGCATAATTTATATCAATATTTCAAAAGAAGTGCAACTTTTGAAATTATCCATCCATATAAATTTCTCTTCTCTTTACATCCTCTTCTCTTTAAATCCTCATCTCATACTCATAACTAAGGATTATTATGCGTGCACATCCTCACCTTATAATACAAATTGGGTCAAGGCCCAAAGACAACCATAAAATATTAAATGTGTCAAGACTCAAAGAGTAAGATACAACTATAAGTCTTATATTAAATTTATCTTATAAGTCTTTAATTAATAGTATCAACTGAGATTTGACACGTTGGATGGTTCTAATCTTCTTATCACTCCTTACCAATGTGATTGCAAGGAATTCTTTGAAGGTGAAGTCTATAATTTTAGGTCTTCTTCCTCATTGTCATGCCTTTTGGTAAGACAATAAAGAGGGTAGTGGCCTGCATTAGCATGGAAAATGTTTTAGGAATAGAGGTTATGCACATTAATTGTTTTCATTAAATAATTTAAATGCATACCGATGACTATCGATTTAGTGAACCGTGGACTGGTACAAGACACAACAAATTTTAGAGCCCCAAGCACTTAATTACACACACCTATAACTTTCTCAAATCTAGCCATTAATGAACTTATTTTGGTATTCTGGTTCAATTTAAAAGGAGTGTTGAGACTTCGACATAAAGTGAGTTGCAAGGATTCAGTTGACTTAGGCCCCTCCATCACGTACATGTATGCTTTCACAACAAGCGCTGAAAAACAATGTTTGTTTTTTGCATTTTTTTTGGTGAAAAGGTTTGGCTAATTTATACTTGTCAATTAAAGGACAATTATTTATATTTCCCTTCATCTCTAAAGGGCTGAGAGAATAAATGCCCTTTCAATTGAAATTAAGACCCACCCTTCAAATTTGATCACTGACTGCAATGCCGAATATGAACATGTTCAAATTAATCGTTATATCTGTTGTCACCTCGAAATGTCAGATAACGTGTTATGTGATGTGAGCCTTTCACGAATTTTGTTAAGGATGAGATTACCTCAAGTTTTCGATACCTTCAATTATCAATATCTGATCATTGTACAGCTTAGTACTCAGAGATGTGTAACTTGTTTTATACTTATTTTGAACTGACATGCTTTTTTTTTAAATAATAAAATATTTGAAAAAATAATATATTTTTTCAAATTAAATTTAAAACATTTATAATAATATATAATTAAAATTACACAAATTAGATACATTAAAATGCTTTCTTAATATTTGCATATAGAGATATTTGATCTCCCCAGCTCTTGGTAGATCCCTTTTTAAGATGGATCTATGTTGGTAGTGCTTCACTTCAACATTAGTGTTGAACGCTATAACAACCAAGAACAAATATATGTGTGAATACATCTACATCTTTCCCTTTTGTTCTTAGGACTTTCGAGAATGTTAAGAGAATACATTGTATTTGTATTGTGATAGTGATTGTTATGAAAACACATTTTTATGATGTTTTACAATTTTTTGATATATTAAATTTTTAAAATAAAACTAAACAAATTCTAATAGAAAACAAAAACTAAATAAACGGCAAAAGGGGATCTTGATAAGTAAGAAAACTCTTAGAATGAAGGACAATATTAAAGAGCTAAGAAAAAGATAGGAGGGAGAAGAAGTTATGTTAGATCTAGTAATGAGAGGGTTAAAGATAGTTTCAAATTAAGGTAAGCTCTACTCGCCATTAATATGGTATACAAAATAAAATTCTACTCTCATAATTTATGAGGAATCTTTAAAAAAAGAGGTCTCAATCCAACCTATCAAGTTAAATAAAGAGATAAGTTTAAAACGAAAAACAAGTGACAGAGGAAGGAAATGGGCAAAAGCAAGAATCTATTATTAAAGATAAATACCAAAAAATAATAAGAATTGAAATTTCACAAACTTGGGATTCTTTCTTAGATGTGTGGTGGCTTTCCACATAGTAAATGTCCAAAAGATGCAAACAGAAACCAATATCAAATTTATTATTGAAATTTGTGAACATGGAAGAATTTCTCTTGTTATCAAGATTTACAAAAAATACCCTCTAAATCAATACATAACGAGTATAGATTCATCTTACTTTCAAGTAATACGTTTTTTTATGTACTTCTCATTTTTCATGACATGGGGTTCATCACAAAAATGTCATGTGGGTACTCGTTGAATACAAAATTGAATTCATCACTGTATAAGTTCTCTTACTTGAAATTTGAGTAAAACAACAGAGAGATAGCAGGTCTGGAATTTCAAATATATTATGCTTGTCAAATAGAAATTTTATGACGGTCTTGCAATTTTTATACCTTTCACTTAATGTTTTATAAAAATTAATTAATGTAAATTTTTTTTACATTTTAATATAAAGCCACACAAAAATCTCTCTCAACCAATTTATAAACTACCATAATAGAGTCTGTAAACCCGCCTAAACCCGGGTGGAGTACTCTATGGTTTTTCCCGTGACTGTCAACTTTCACTTATATAATATTCGCGGCTTACATGTAAACATTCTCTGCTGTAATGGAAGCACGAGGCTGCAACTTGTCATGAGGGTATTCCTAAGTTGATTGATGCACCCACTACTAGCAATTATGACAGGTAATGTATAGGTTAGGATGTCTAAATGACAGTTTTCATTTTTTTGATAAACATAGAAAGTGACATGTGGTAATTAAAATTACCTATCAAATACATTAAAAATTGCTAAATACGTCCTACACGACGTCAAATTCCAGGCATGAGAGATAGGTTTAAAATATGAAAGATAAAAAAAAAAAGAGTCTTTTTCTCTTTCCCTCCAAAACTCATCTCTTATTTTATTATTTTAACTATTGTTTTATTTTTTTTAGGAGATTCATTTTAGACTTCAAAATGACTCTAAATAGGTATCTCTCCTAGTCAAGAAGTTGGCTCCCCCGTTGTGTGAACACTCAATGGGTTAATCAATAAGGTGACTAGGAAATTTTTAAAGATCCATAATTTTCTTAAAATGTAGAAACATTGGTGAATATTTCTAATTCTTAAATCTCTAAGAATAAAATGCTTGACAATAGTATTCTAAAAGGACTCAAATTTATTAAAAAAACACATTATATATTTTTTAGACAATTTTGATGATGTTCGAAGTAAACGATTTTTATCCATAGAACTTGGGCGAATCGTTTTGAAAAAAAAAATTGAAAATGACCTCATGGGATGAGCTTCATCTTTAAAAGTTTCCCTCGATATGACTAGGGAATTAACCTTAAAAAAAGAGAATCATACTAACACTAACCAAGGTCAAAAATCTATCCAAACTTAGACACTTGAACATATCCATAAAGAATTTACATTCTCTAATGAAGTTGATGTAAGTTGAACATCCCACAAAGATAGTGAGAAGTTTCCTAAGAGGCCACACTAATACTACACAAGAGCTCACATAATTCCTTTACCTTAAAAAAAATTTCATAGATTTCTTGAGTTTTATCATGGGAAATAACTATGAAAGGCATAGATAAATTATGAAATAGATCTTTGGCATTGGGGATATTCAAGGGTTTCCCAAGTTTCATTATAGCAAGGCATTTTAAATAGATCATTAAAGAAATCAAAATGGTAAAGTCTCGATCCCATAGATCTCTTGAAAGTTCATATTCTTGGAGAAGTTATTGAAAGCCTTTGAAAGAGAACTAGATATGTGAGCAAGTGAGACAAAACGAAGGTGTTACCTCCACATTTGCACTTAGTAACAACAATTTAAATTATTAAATTATTTTAGTGTTATCCTTAAATTATGTGCCAAGTCATGTGATTAGGTTTTACATACTTGGTTGTTGGAGGTTTTACGGTCATGTGGAAACAGATCATAGTGTGATTTGGTTGTCATTGATGGTAACATAGTTCCAAGCATAAGATCCAAATAAGCAGAGGACTCAAAAGAATCCATGGCTTCTGTGTCATCAAATAGATCCACAATCGTATTTGATTTCCACAGCAAAAAGATGCAGATCCATAGAGTTAGGTCGCGATCAGCATCAAAAACAAATCCGACAATTAGGAGTGAACCCGCAAAAGAAATCAACGGTAAAGAGAAAATATACAAATTTTCAAAGGTATTTGATGAACATATTCGACGGTTAGGAGTGAACTCGCACAAGAAATCGACGGCGCAGAAGGTGTTTTGCAAGCGGAAGACAGAAAGCAGAAAGTATGGAAATTGTTCAAACAAATGTTGAAAACCCGAGTTCCACATCCCGCGCCAGATCTAAGATCGATGGTCAGGAAAGGGTGCACAAGAAATCGATGGCACGTAAGGAGTTTTGCAAGCGAAAGTCAGAAAGCGGAAAGTCTAGAAATTGTTCAAACAAATGTTGAAAACTCAGGATCTGCATCCCGCACCAGATCTAAGATCGATGGTTGGGAAAGGGTGCACAAGAAATCGACGGCCCAAAAGGAGTGCTGCAAGTGAAAGGAAAAAAGTGAAAAGTATGGAAGTTGTTTACCAAAATCTTGAAAACCCGGGATCTGCATCATGCACCGGATCTAAGATCGATGATCGGGAAATGTTGTACAAGAAATCGACGATGCAGATTGAATTTGCAGAAAAGGATGTGCAGAAGTAGGTGTTTGATTTCAGATCAACGGTCAGTAGAGAAGCTGCACGAAATCGATAGTGTGGAAGAAGTTATGCAGAAAAGGATGTGCGGAAGGAGGAAAGTGGAAATCGTAGAATGATATCTGGAAAATCACATATCCAATATCCGATTTTCTTCTTAGATCAACGGACACGGAGATCTCAAAGAATATCAATGGTGCAGATTGATTGGTGCGGAACCAGAACTACGAAACTAGGAGTGCGAAAAGCTTGATTTGTTGAAGAAAGAAAATTACGGAAGAGCCGAGTTATAGAAAATGACAAATGCGAAAGAAGCCAAATAACAAAGATATGTTACAGAAATTCTTGAATACTTAGAGATTAGACTTCTTGTATGTCTTAAGGCATCAAATGGTTTGATTAGTTATGGAAATGGACCGTCAGAAATACGAACAGGTAAAGGGTTTAAGGACATATATGTATAAAAGGATGTGCATGATGAATGGATGCGCGTGTCCTCTGCATACAGAGAGATGGTGCATTGATCATCGTCGAAGTGGAGATTACAGAATGACAGAAGACTATGAGCTCTTTCAAGAATATCCAAAACAGAGGCAATGAGGGGAACCAAGATGCATAAGCAAATCTAGGAGCAGATAAGAACAGAGGTGGTTTGCATTGGAATATATGTTTTTCTAAATATTGTACTGAACATGTTTTAAGTATGAGAAAAAAGGTTGGTGCTAGGAAGAACATCTTGACTTATTTGTACAAGTTGAATCCTGTACAAGTGGAATTTGATTCTTTCACTCAGTTGTAGATGGAAAATGTTATTTTAGTGGGTGCTAGAAAAACATGAGGGTTGGTGCTCTCTACAAGAAGGATTTTGTAAAATAGAGGTTGCAGCCTCTTTTGAGTAGGTGCTCAAATAAAAATGAATGTTTGTTTGCCTCTATCATGTATGTGTAATTGATAATCTTCATCTCTTCTGTTACACCTGCTACATTATCATAGGAATAAATTTGTAATCGATAATAATGGTTTAAATATTGAAAATTTGTTTAAGCTTTGGAAATAACTTATTCACCCCCCCTCTCTATTATTTGAGTAATTTCAACAATTGGTATCAGAGCGGGTTCATTTTGTCTAAAGGTAGATCTGTAAACTTAAACATGACAAGTTATGAAGGGACTTTATCCAATAAGGTTCCTATGTTTGATGGAACAAAGTTTTCCTTTTGGAAGGTTAGAATGAGAACCTATATAATGTCATTGGGAGCTAATGTTTGGGATGTAGTAGAGACCGACTATGTAAATCCAATTGTGCTAGCCTCCAGAGATGACAAGATGAAACTTAGTTTCAATACAAAGGCAATGAATGCTATTATGAGTGGTCTTGCAGAGGCTGAGTTTGTTAAAGTAATGCATCTTGAGTCAGCGAAAGAGATGTACGATAAGCTTGTAAATAGTTATGAAGGAAATGAAAAAGTAAAGGATGCCAAACTACAGACATAGACTAAAATTTGAATAGCTAAAGATGAATGAGGAAGAGATAATCAGTAAACGTTTCCTAAGAATAGAAGAAACTGTGAATTCCATGAAGGGCCTTGGTCAAAATTTTGATGAAGCATTCTTAGTTCAGAAAATTTTAAGATCTCTGCTTGAGAGATTTAATCTCAAAGTCTCAGCAATAAAAGAAATGAGTGATCTAAAAACTCTACCTATTGACCAACTCCTAGGTATTCTTACAGCCTATGCAATGAGGATTGGTAAAGACAAATCCACCACTAGAGAAGCATCATTTAAAGCAGATAAACATACTGATTCTGAAATGGATGTGGCTGATGAAAAATTTGTAAGGAGGCTGAAGAAAGGCTCAGGTAAATACAAAGGCAAGATTCCCATTAAATGTTTTAAATGTGGTACAATAGGTCAGTTTGCATCTAAATGTCCCCACAAGCACAAGAGGCAGACCTTTGATGATGATAAAAAGTATACATTCAATAAATATAATAAAGAGGCTAAACACAAAAAGAAAATTATGTGTGTAAATGATGTTGATTCTTCAGAAGAGACAAATGACGATTCATCTGATGAAGATGAAGTGAATAACTTCATGCTTATGGCCATAGACGATTTTGGAGATAAATATCCACGGAGTGACCTAAATGAGGAGGAATCCATGGTTGATATGGAAGGTGAACTAATCAGTGCTCTGGAGGAGATTGATAGGCTCAAATTAAAGAAAAGTAAACATAAAAAAATATTGTTGCAGTATAAAAGGAATGACAAAGAACCAAGTGAAGATATTTCTTTGTTAAAATTGGAACTATAAGAGGAAAATAAAATAGAAGATATTCTTAAAAAACAATTAACAGAAGGGAAAAGGAGATGTGAAGCTTTGGAAGAAGAAGTAGTGACGGCTAGGAAGGAATTGGAGAAATTTCAAGCTTTGTACCACCAGAACCTGTCAAGCATCAAAGCCTCAGAATAATTGAACACCATTCTCAGCAAGAAAAGGTCTCCATGGTTAAAAATAGGTCTTGGCTATGAAGAAGGTTCATGCAACAATCGGTCAGAATTCAAACATAGTGTGAAAAAAAGGAAATGAAGCAAGTACCAGAATCAGAAATTCAGATCGGAATTATCAACCAAGGATAGCTTGGAAACATAGTCAACAAAAGGGAAGACCTCCAAGATTCAGGCACCAATTTTTTTTCCAGGGTTACTGTTGTTGTTGCTTTCATTTTGGTCACAAAGCTGCAAACTGTGCTTTTAAGTTTAGAAATATACAATCAAAGAATAGTCAATTGTTGCAACATAGAACAAGACAGTCAACAAGCAAACAAGAACAACATACAACTTAGTTCACAACTAAGAGGATAACTCATGATAGAAATAACAAATATTTTGATCTACCATACAATGATCTAGAATGTTATGTTTGTCATAACTTTGGACACAAGGCTTCAAACTATCATCTGAAGGATTACAACATAGACCCAAGAATGGATTACTCTTTTGAAAGAAATAAAGTTTGGAATAAGAAAGAAAATAATAAATGTGGCCTAGTCCTTTCTGTTCAAAAAGAAAAGGGCCCTTGGTATTTTGACAATGGATGTTCCAAACATGAGTGGTTATAAAAGTAAGTTCCTGTCTCTAAGTGAAAATAAATCAAGAAATGTAACTTTTGGAAATGATGCTCCAGGGAAGATCAAAGGAAAAGGAATGGTGAAGTTGAGTAATGGAAAAGGGAAATCCCAAGATGTGTTGTTTGTAGATGGACTAAAACAGAATCTTCCTAGTTTCAGTTAGGTTTGTGACAAAGGATGTGAGTTGTTTTCACTTCTAAAGATTGCAAGATAAATTTTGTACTCTTAGGATGGTTGGTTGCAAAAGGTATAAGAACTGACAACAATGTCAATGTATTGAAATAAGAAAAAGAAGAATGACATCTAAGCAAGTATGATGAAAGTTGGATTTGGCATAGGAGACTTAGACATTTAAGTTTTGATCATATACTCAAACTTGTGAACAATGGGGCAGTAAGAGATCTTCCAAAGATATCAAAGCCATATGACTCTGTTTATAAACCTTGTCAAATGGGAAAACTGATTCACACTGTAGTTTAAATCCAAGAAATTTGCATCAACAAAAAAACCACTTCAGTTAGTACATATGGATCTATGTGGACCATCAAGAAAAGAAGGAACAAGAGGAGAAAGATATTTTATGTTGGTCATTGATGATTATTCTAGACTAACATGGATTTCTTTTCTGAAAGAAAAATATGAAGCACTTGAAAAGTTCAAATTTTTTAAGGCCCTGATTGAGAATCAAATAGGAAAAAAACTGAAGGAAATAAGATCTGATAGAGGAGGAGAGTTCTATTCAGGAGACTTCAAGTAGTTTTGTGATAAACATGGAATTAAGAGAGAATACACTATTCTAGGGACCCCACAACATAATGGAGTTGTTGAGAGACAGAATAGGTCAGTGCAACATATGGGAGGATCAATGATGAATGAAAGGAATATTTCTCAGACATACTTGGTAGAAGCAATTCACACAGTTGTCCATATTATTAATAAATATCACCTAAGGCCGAATAGTGATAAGAACCCCTACGAACTATGATTTGGAAGACCTACTTCTGTCAAACACTTTAAAGTCTTTGGAAGTAAATGTTATATAAAAGATAATGATGAACATCTTGGGAAATATGATGACAGGACTGATGAAGGTATCTTCTTAGGATATGCTTCAAACAGTAAAGGGTACACTTGTTATAATAAGAGGCTGCATAAATTGGTTGATAGTATTGATATTAACATCGATGAAGGAATCCCTATAAAAGACACTCAAATACGAAGGGTTGAACTAGATACATAAGACACAGTTGAATTTAAAGAAGAACAGTTCCAAGAATCGGAAAAAGAAGATCCAGAGTTAGATGATGAAAGTGCAAACACCCAGACATATTCAAGACAACAGAAAGAAACAAAAGCACCTTCCAGAATCGTTCAGAAGAATCATCCTGAAAGTGGCATAATTGGTGCCAAGAATAAAGGAGTGTAGACAAGAAGAAATTTGATCAAAGTTTCAAAACAATATCATATTGCTTTCCTATCTATGATGGAACCTAAGAATTTTGAAGAGGCTAGTGAGGATGAATATTGGGTTAAAGACATGAATGAAGAGCTTGATCAGATTGAGAAAAATAACACTTGGGAGTTGGTTCCTAGACCTACAGATAAAAATGTAATAGGCTCCAAGTGGGTGTTTAAAAACAAGATGAATGAATAAGGACAAATTGTAAGGAATAAAGCTCGATTGGTGTGTAAAGGGTATGGCCAAGTTGAGGGACAATATTTTGATGAAACTTTTGCACCTGTAGCAATATTGGAAGCTATCAGAATGTTTCTTTCCTATGCCACTCACAAGAACTTCAAAGTGTATCAGATAGATGTTAAGGAAACCTTTCTGAATCGAGATCTAGAAGAGGAAGTATATATAGAGAAACCTAAAGGGTTCCAACTGACAGACAATCCTGACATTGTCGGTAAACTAAAGAAGGCTGTATATGGGTTGAAACAAGCACCAAGAGCCTAGTATCATAGACTGGATAAATATCTGCAGGACAAAGGTTTCAAGAAAGGTACGGTTGACAGTAACTTGTATATCAAATATGAAGGTGATAATCTATTAGTAGTTTTGGTGTATGCGGATGACATTATATTTGGATGCACTAATGATTCTTCTATGTAGTGGTTTGCTAATTCCATGCAATTTGAGTTTGAGATGTCAATGATAGGAGAACTATCATTGTTTCTTGGTCTTCACATTATTCAAAGTCTTGAAGGCTTATTTCTCTCCCAAGAGAAGTATTTGAAGTTGATGTTGAAGAAATTTCAAATGGAAGATTCATCACTTGTTAGTACACCAACTGTTGTTGGTTGTAAACTTAGCAAGGATGATCCCTTACCTGATTTTGATCATAGAACATATCGATCAATGATAGGAAGTCTCTTATACATCACAACATCTCGTCCTGACATAATGCAAATTGTTGGAATGGTAGGAATATTGCAGTCTGCTCCTAAGCAAAGTCATTTGGTGGTTGTGAAAAGGATATTTAAATATCTGAAGGGCACAATGACTTATGGTCTCTGGTATCCTAGAAATCAAAATCTTCAGTTAACTGCATATTCAGATTTTGATTCTGAAAACTGTTTGGATGAAAGAAAGAGCACAAGTGGAGGTGCATTCTTATTACGTGATTCTTTAGTTGCATGGCTAAGTAAGAAACAAGGCTCGATATCTTTATCCACTACAGAACTTGAGTACATTTCTCCTGCCACCTGTTGTACAAAAATTCTACTGATGGTTCAGACAATGGAAAACCTGGAGGTAAAATATATCGATCCCATTCCTCTCCATTGTGATAATACCAGCGCCATTAGTATGTCAAAAAATCCAGTCCTACATTCTAAGACTAGTCACATACCTATTAAGTATCACTTCTTAAGGAAACAGGTTACAAACAAAGTAGTCCAATTGAATTTTATTCCATCTACTTAATAGAATGTTGATATCCTCACTAAACCCTGACCAAAGACACAGTTTGAGTACCTACGCCAGAAGCTAGGTATCATATCTTATCCCAAATAACTTGATCACTTTGATAAGGGGAGCTGTGCTATAGAGTTTTATTGGACATTGATGTCAAAGGGGGAGAAGTTGTTTGTTATAGATGATAAACATATTGATGATTACTAGTACAACATGCATCTAGAAGTTGAAGATTGCCATCAATGCCAAAGGGGGAGATTGTTGGAGGTATTGCAGTCATGTGGAAACAGATCAGAGTGTGATTTGGTTGTCATTGATGGAAACATAGTTCCAAGCATAAGATCCAGATAAGCAGAGGACTCAGAAGAATCCATGTCTTGTGTGTCATCAAATAGATCCGAAATCGAATTTGATTTCTGTAGCAAAAAGACGCATATCCGCAGAGTTAGGTTGTGATCAACATCAAAAAACAATCTGACAGTCAGGAGTGAACCTGCACAAGAAATCAACGGTTAAGAGAAAATCTGTAAAGTTTCAAAGGTATCTAATGAACATATCCGACGGTCATGAGTGAACTCACACAAGAAATCAACGGTGCGAAAGGAGTTTTGCAAGTACAAGACAAAAAGTGGAAAGTCTGAAAATTGTTCAAACAAATGTTGAAAACCCGAGTTCTGCATCTCGCACCAGATCTAAGATCGACCGTCGGGAAAGGGTGCACAATAAATCGACGGTGTGAAAGGATTTTTGCAAGCGGAAGTCAGAAAGCGAAAAGTATGGAAATTATTCAAACAAATGTTGAAAACTCAGGATCTACATCCCACATCGGATCTAAGATCAACGATTGGGAAAGGGTGCACAAGAAATCGATGGCATGGAAGGAGTGTTGTAAGTGGAAAGTCTAGAAGTTGTTTAACAAAATCTTGAAAACCTAGGATCTGCATGCTGCACCGGATCTAAGATCGATGATCGAGAAATGTTGTACAAGAAATCAATGACATGGATTGAATTTGTAGAAAAGGATGTGCAGAAGCAGGTGTTTGATTTCAGATCAACAGTTAGTAGAGAAGCCGCACAGAATCGACAGTGCAAAACAAGTCATGCAGAAAAGGATGTGCAGAAGGTGAAAAGTGGAAATCGGAGAATGATATATGGAAAATCACATATCCAATATCTGATTTTCTTCTCAGATCAACAGACACCAAGAGCTCGAAGAAGATCAATGGTGCGGATTGATTAGTGTGGAACCAATACTGCGGAAATAGAACTACGGAACCAGGAGTGTGGAAACCCTAATTTGTTGAAGAAAGAAAATTGTGGAAGAGCCGAGTTGCAGAAAATGACAATTATGGAAGAAGCTAAATGACGAAGATATGTTATAGAAAATCTTGACTACTCAACGATTGGACTGCTTGTCTATATTAAGGCATCGAACGGTTTGATTAGTTATGGAAATGGGCCGTCAGACATACTGACAGGTAAATGGTTTAAGGACAGATATGTATAAAAGGATGAGCATGATGAATGGATGTGTGTGTTCTCTGCAGACAGAGGGTTGGTGCATGGATCTTTGTCGAAGTGGAGATTATATAATGACAAAAGACTTCTCTGTACAAGTTGAAGCCTGTACAAGTGGAAGTTAATGCTTTCACTCAGTTGTAGCTGGAGAATGTTATTTTAGTGGGTGCTATAAAAAACATGAGGGTTGGTGCTCTCTACAAGAAGGATTTTGTAAAATAGAAGTTGCAGCCTCTTTTGAGTAGGTGCTCAAATAAAAATGAATGTTTGTTTGTCTCTATAATGTATGTGTAATTGATAATCTTCATCTCTTCTGTTACACTTGATGCATTACCATAGCAATAAATCTGTAATCAGTAAAAGGGTTTAAATATTGAAAAAATGTTTAAGCTTTGGAAATAACTAGTTCACCCCACTTCTTAGTTATTTGAGTAATTTCAACATTGGTTTATGGGTTTCACATGTGACGTGCTTGTTATTTTTTCAACATTAAGCTCGCATATCATTAGGATCTTTAACTGAGAGAACAACAAGCACAACAATCAAACACAATAGACAATGAACACAGTGTTTTTCCTTGGGGAAACCATAAATACTGAAAACCCCGCAACTTCCTCTAAGATAGAATTAGCACCAAAGTGAAACCCAAAACAGTAAGACAATCTCCCAACAACAGTAAGCTCTTTCCTCTTGCCACAGCGTCTTTCTCTTCCTTAAATATGCGCTACACTTGAGTGTGTATGAGATGTGTTCTATATAGAGAGTCCAGCTCTCTATTTATACTAATCCTAACATGAATAAAACCCTACTAGGGCCGACCTCACTAGGAGAGTCTAATAACCCTAGTGCCCCGGAACTGTGGGGACTTTAACCCTTAGACAATAGGAGGGTTACCCATAATGACTTGACATGACGTATTTACATTATTGATTCTCCCGATCGAAAAATCGGGGCATGACATGACACAAGAACATCCTGGAATAAACATCGGGTTACAATAGATGAGAAATACAAGTGAATACATTCCGAAGTTACAATTGCATTAACACTCCCTCTTAACTAGGAAGGTATTCTCTCAACACAATTTTCATCACTGGTCTTCTTCTCTGGGTCTTCTAGTCATCTGCATATTCAAGTCATCTTTGTCTTCAAGTCTTCTTTTTCTTCAAGTCATCTTCGTCTCTGGATCTGGATCATCACTCGATCTGGATCATCTCTGTAGCATCATTTCTGGGTCTGGATCATCACTCGATCTGGATCATCTCTGGAGCATCATCTCTGGATCTAGATCATCACTCAATATGGATCATCTCTGTTGGATCATCAATACTGAATCTTCATAGGTGCTATCTCATGATTCTTCTCGTCACAGGAAGTTCTACAGAGTCATCCCTTTTTCATGCTGGATATAGGCATGGCCATCATGTAGGTCTTCACCCAGCACTTATATCTAATCATATAGGAACTAATCCTATAATCATATCAAAAAGGCACGCCCAACACTCACATCTGACCATGTGAGAACCAATCCCACAACCCTGTCAGAAAGGCCTAACACTCACATTTGACATATCCGAGGAACCAATCCAACATGCATGTTCAAAAAGGCTCAGCACTTATATTTGACACATGCGAGGAACCAATCCAACATACATGTTCAAAAAGGCTCTGCACTTACATATGACACATGCGAGGAACCAATCCAACATGCATGTTCAGAAGGGCTCTGCACTTACATCTGACACATGCGAGGAACCAATCCAACATGCATGTTTAGAAGGGTGTGTACTCACATCTGATCAAGTAGGAACCAATCCTACAGTCATATCAGAATGGCTCCCAGTCCCAGACTAAGCTACCTAGTAACTAAGTCTTCATCATCTGTTCATCTCTACCGCCGCACCATAAATGCCTCTAATGGGTCACAAAAGTGCACAAGCTATAGGACTCAATCGAAGACTGCAGAAATCAAGCAAGCAAATGCCTGCCTCCTTTGTCTTGAGAAGTTGCCAAACTTGGACATGAAGATATTTTCCCAATGTAGCCAATCACACTCTTTCAACTGACTCTACGATCCATGAACCTCGAGCGGATCAAAGACTTGCATAATGTTGCAAATTGCACTCTTTCAACTGACTCTACGAGCCATGAACCTCGAGCTACGCCACACGATCTTCTGCAGGATAGTCTCAATATAAGACAATATGTTTGCATGACAAGTGCATCAATAAAATGAAATTCACACTCTTACCAACCAATCCCTTCACCTTTGTCCTTCGGGATGAGAGTGTAGATGGTCGCTACTTGCCTTCAAATGCAAAATGAAATGTTTCCTCCTCGAACTGACTCTGCTTCTTTGTCTCCTACGCTGGATCACCTTCGGACATGATGGAGCCATGCTTGCTCTCTGAGCTGGAACTACAATGTTGGAGCCTCTCCATGAGCTTCTCCAATGGATACCCCCAATGGGGCCTCTCAGATGCTTGCTTCCTCTATGGGCTACATCTCTCCAAACTTGAGCTCCCTTCAAATGCACATGACAAGTGCTTAAATAGGAGAAGCTACTCTTGGTGGCATGATACATGTGATTCTCCAAATTGGGATTAGTTACAAATTGGTTTGGCTTTTAAGAACATAAACCAAAAATATGGTTCATGCCCACATTCCCATGGGTTTTCACATTTAGTTACTTCCCCATAATGACATTTACAAAATCCAACAATAATCCATTACATAACAAAATCCCTTTTTTTAAATAGCATGTTGGTTTTTCAACCATAAACCAACTTGTTACAACTTCTTTACAAATATGGCATGTTTGTTTTTGGTTACAACCATGCATTAACTTCATAACAACTCAAGGAATAAAATAAATGAGTAATATGTGAGTAATTTTTCCACTCACTTCAAATATTAATCATTTTACAATTTCTCATGAGTAAATGCATGAATGTCCTAAAACTCATTTCAAGCACAAATGCATGCATGCCAGTCATCATGCCACTTCATCATGCCATGTCACCATTCCACATCATCATGTCATGCCATCATGCCACATCAGCATGCCATGTTATCATACCACATCATCATGGCATTTAGCATGCCATGTCATCATGCCACATCATCATGCCATGTTAGCATGCCACATCATCATGACACATTATCATGCCATGTCAGCATGCCACATCATCATGACACATTATCATGCTATTTCATTAGAATGCACTTTTTGACAACCACGTGCCAGCTTGAGGGAGTGCCACGTGGCACTTCAGCCAAAAGTTTCCCTGTTGGGGCCAAACTTCAAAATGCAATATCTTTTGCATCTGGAGTCCGTTTGACACGCCGTTTGCACCGTTGGAATCGGCTTGAAGAGCTCTTAGACATGGCACTATTTTTGTTGCAATATGATGATTTTGAAAATTGGCCTTTTTAGATCCTCCTGGATCACCGTGAGAGTGGAAATCAGAACATATTCATCTTCACTTGAAGAGTCTTCACTTTCTTGCTTTACTCTCTTCCTTGGAGGATCATCATCCTCAATAGTGTGAGCATGATGTTTTCTTTTGGAGTTCCTCTTCTTCTTGGATCCATTCTTATTCATGGGACAGTTTCTAGCAAAGTGTCCTATTTCATCACATGTATAACATCTGAGTTTAGATGAACCTTTCTGATGAGAATGCTTACCTTGGTGATGACGCTTTTCCCTTCTTCCTTTCTTGGAGTGTACTGTGAGAGCTTGATATTCATTTCCCATCTTTTCTTCTCAAGCTACTGTCCGAGCTTCTTCTTGAGAGCATTCTTCCCATAGTCTGTTGAACTTGAACAACTTCTTCCTAGCACAGATTCCTTGGATGAAAGAATCCCATGACCTAGGGAGGCCATTCAATGTTGTCATCACAATTTCTGCATTCTCCACTTCTTCATCTACAGCTTCTAGTTGTTCTTTGATCTGGGAGACCCTTGTGAAGTATGACTGGATGGTATACTCATTCTGGATCTTGACATTCTTCAACTGATTCCTTAGAGTCATCTTTCGATTGATGTTCTTCCCTTCAAATAGTTTGGTTAGGGCATCAAACATGGCTTTAGGTGTCTTGAGGGAGGACACCTGTGGAATGAGGTGATCCTTGATAGAATCTGCAATAATCCTCTTTGCCATATGATCCGGCGGATTATTCCTCCTTAATGATCCAATTTGGTACAATGGTTCAAAGAAGTCACGCGTCGAAACAGACGGACGGCAAAAACACAAAAGAAATTGGAAGTCGGAAGACATTCCCCTCTGCAACATCGGAGATCAGAAGCTTTTCCCTTCCGCAACGGCAGGGCTCGAAAGCCTTCTTCCTTCCGCAACGGCGGGGCTCGAAAGCCTTCTTCTTCCGCAACGACGGGCACAATCTTGATCAGAAGTCGGAAGCATTTCCCCTTCCGCAACGGTGGATAGATAAAAGACTTCCCCTTCCGCAACGGTGGGAAGCTTAACGGACGTCAAACGGATTGGAAGTCGGAGCGATTCGGCAGCCGCAACGAGGGAAGCCAAAGACTTACGGGTTAAAAAAGTCAAATCGGGAGACTTTACTGTCTGACCGTCCGCAACTGCGGAAACTAAAGCAACAAAGCTTCCGACTTGGAAACCAGCCGATAGCCGATTAAGAACGAGTAAAATATCGGAGCCGTTGCTGATCCTCTTCCACCACTGCGGAAGCTCGGATAACAAACACTTCCGACTCAAACTTCCTCAATGCGTTCACGCGGGAACTTTTCAAAACGGCTTTTGTAGAATCTTGATGCCGTATGATGGTAACGTCGACAGGGACATGAACAGTCGGGGGTAGTTGGCAGAAGGAGGTAAACAGTCGCATTTCTTTGAACATTTTGGCTCATTTGTAACGGCAAGAATAAGGCTTAAATAGAGGAAGCTGGCGACGAGAAGGGCTCTCGGTTCATGGAGAGAGGAGTGCAACGTTACTTAGTGATGAGAAGCTTGGAGAGTTTGCTGTAAAACGATCCACATGCTGTTCCTTTCGAAGTCGACCATTCTCAGTTATACTTGGCTTGTTTTGACTGTTGAAGTCCAGTTTTGTAACTTTCAGAGAGGAGGTCTTGAAGACTTTACTGTTAATGACCAGTTGCTGTGATTGCAAAGAGTCGATTGTTTTCTCTGTTTTTTTTTGCTTTTCTTTGCTTTTGAAAGCCAATTTGTATTAGTCCAGAGAAGAGGTCTTGCAGACTTTTGTCCATACTGGGGAAACTGATTTGCAGAGTCCAGAACCATTTGTACCATTTTAAGAAATTAATTGGATCGGTTCCCATTGGAGAGGGACCCGAAGATGTAGCCCAGTGGAGGGGGTGAACTCCGTTATCAATCTCTATTTGTGACTCTGGTTCTGGGTTCCCTTCTTGGCATCTGTTTATCCGTCTTTTTTTCATTCCTGTTCTGAGCATTTTAATTTCTGTTAATGTTGTTCCTTTAAGTAACCTGTTGCACGCATTCTTTTACAACAAAATTTTAATGCACTAAAGTTGAGGTCCTACAGATCATATTTTGGTATCAGAGCTGGTTGACTATTGTGCAAGTTTGTGAATGCTTACTAGGTCCAGGTTAAAGGTTGGTGAAGGAGAATTAGTTGAAGGAGATCCTGAGATTGGCTCTAGGAGAACATTCTCAAGAACCATGTCTTCTCCATGAGGGGAAGAAGAAGGACATACCGAATGGAAAAAACTTGTCATTTCTGAAACTGAGTTTCTGGAGGCTTTTATGAGCATGAAAGCCATGATGGAAATTCTACTCGATGAGTGAGCAGAAAGGAAGAAGAAGGAAGAAGGATCTTCATCCAGAGATGCAGAAGTGAAGCCAGAAGAAAAGGGTAAAGGAGTAGGAGGTGATGGTGATCCTCCTGATACTAAACATACTTTTTCTTCTTCTCATACTTCTCATTCAAATAATGCAAGTCCTAATATGCCTTATTTCAAATTGGATGTAAAATTTGAATTACCTATTTATAATGGAGATGTAGATGCTGAAAAATTAGACAATTGGATGAAGCAGCTTGAAGTATATTGCAAGGTGCAGGGCATTAATGATGACCCTTCCGGGATTCAATTGGCCACTTTGAGAATGAGTGGAATGGCTCTTACTTGGTGGGAGAGCAAGATTCAGCAAGATATTCGAAAGAATGGTAAAATTATTTCAGTTTGGAATGAATTCATTGAAGTATTAAGAAAGCAATTTTATCCTTTAGGTCACATGCAGCAATTAACCATGAATTGGCAAATGTTTAGACAAGCTAAAGGACAAAGCATTCAAGATTATACTCATGAATTTAGAAAGAGGG
Source organism: Pseudotsuga menziesii (assembly GCA_001517045.1). Classification (NCBI taxonomy): domain Eukaryota; kingdom Viridiplantae; phylum Streptophyta; class Pinopsida; order Pinales; family Pinaceae; genus Pseudotsuga; species Pseudotsuga menziesii. Next base: position 125,071 of record LPNX010250430.1, read on the forward strand.
CTATTGCATTGAATTTTTCATTAGATACACAGGAAACTCTTCTTAAATACATTGGTGGCATGCATTCTTATTTGAAGCATACTTTATTGATGTTTAATCCCAGTAATTTGGATGATGTATGTGTTCAAGCTACCCATTTAGAAGCCAGGGGTAAGCATGCTAATGATACTTTTGTGAAGAATTCATTTAAATTTGACAGCAAATCGAAAGGTAAAGATAAGGGGAAAAAGAAGATGGCTACTGTTAAGAAAGAGGGTGAAAAACCTACGTGTTCGCATTGTCAGAAGTGACATGATGTCTCTAAGTGTTGGAAACTTCATCCGGAGTTAAGGCCAAAGAAGTATGGAGGAAACAAAGACAAAGGAAAAGCAAAAGCTACTACAGCAGCTATTCAAGACTTGGGATCCGACTCAGGTGATGAAACAAAGGTTACAGCTGTTGGAATCCAAGGTAAGGATAAAAGTATCTCACTTACCATTGATGCAAAATCAAGTTCTAGTGCAAGTACAAGTCTGCCATCTACTTCTAAGCAAAATGATAAAGATAGAAGTGCACTGTTTCATGTTCGTGTCATTGCAAATCACACAAAGATTGATACATTGTTTGATAGTGGTTCACAAGTAAATCTGATATCAGAAGAAGTGGTTAAGAAGTTGCATTTAGTTACTGTGCCTCATGAAAAGCCCTATCCTCTAGGTTGGGTTACTAATGATACACGATTGCAAGTTACAAGGAAATGTGTATTAAAATTTGCAATTACAGAAAAGTTTAGGGATGAGGTAGAATTGGATGTAGTACCACTTGACATTTGTGGAATTGTACTTGGGAGTCCATATTTGTATGACCGGAAAGCAGTCTTTTATAGAGAGCAGAATAAGTATCATCTTTTTAAAGAAGGTATGGAATATATTGTACGAGCACATAAGATGAAAACCAATCTAGCAATAGTCTCTACAGGACAAATTAAGAGGTTGGTAAATGCTAGTAAGAATTTTGTGTTGATGATGGTTAAGATGAAAAATGATGAAGTCTCTAAATAGTTTGAAGAATGTGACCCTAAGCATAAATTTGAACTAATTGACATCATTTATGAATATGATGATTTGTTTCAAGATCCGAAGGGGTTACCGCCGAAGAGAGAGATTCAACATGAGATACATTTGCAGCAAGATGTGCCACTCCTGAGCATAGCCATGTACCGAATGTATGTAATGAAGAACGAGGAAATCAAGAAGCAGGTTCAGGAGCCGATTGAGAAGGGGGTCATCTGGCCCAACACTTCTCCTTGTGGCTCTCCTATAGTCTTGGTTCCAAAGAAGGATGGGTCGTGGAGGATGTGTATTGACTATAGGGCCCTTAACAAAATCACCATTAAAAACAGGTATCCTCTTCCTCGTATTGATGATTTGCTTGATCAGCTGAAACATGCAACTTATTTTACAAAATTGGATCTGCGTAGTGGGTATCATCAAATCCGTGTTGCTGAGCATGATGCTTGGAAAACAGCTTTTAAGACGAAACAGGGTTTGTATGAATGGCTTGTAATGCCTTTTGGGCTGTGTAACGCTCCTGCTACTTTCATGCGGTTCATGAATGATGTCTTTCGTTCATTCATTGATGATTTTGTAATTGTATATCTAGATGATATCCTTGTGTTTAGCAAAACTTGGGAAGAGCATGTTGTACATGTGAAGAAAATTCTAGATGTACTGAGAAAGGAAAAGCTTTATGTAAAAATGTATAAATGTGAATTTGCTAAAACTTCTTTAGTATATCTAGGCCATATCATTGGTGGAGGCCACCTGCGAGTGGACCCAGCCAAGGTTGCTGTCATTGTAAACTGGCCATGGCCTAACATCGTTACTGAAATCAGAATTTTTCTGGGTGCGGTTCAGTATTGGAGGGAATTCATTTCTGGGTTTTCTTCTATTGCTGCTCCATTACATGCGTTAACAAGCATTAAATAAATTTTCTAGTGGGGAGGCAAGCATCAGAGAGCCTTCGACACTTTGAAGGAAAAGATTAGCACAGCACCAGTTCTGACATTGCCAAATTTGCAGCATCCATTTGACACTACTACATTTCGATCCAAAATCCGACGGAAAAATTCGACGGTGCGTGGATTTCTTTTTTTAAACCTACCAAAAATCACAAAGATAATTTTTTTTTTTGAAAAAGTGGCCATAAGCGTTGCTTAAGCGACGGCTAGTCTCATAAGTGTCGCTTAAGCGACGACTATCCTCATAAGCGTCGCTTAAGCGACGGCGCCTTGAGTGTGTGGAAACTATACTGCCTAGAAAAAAATTGATTTCAAGGATTCTATACCACGAGGTAACCCAGTTTGGTAGTGGAATAACTACAATGCTTCTGTCAACATGGCTGATTGAAGGCATCATGGATTATATTTACCTCGACACTAGCCTTGCTTGCTCAAACTAAGCTAAGCTTGTTAATGTCGATAGATGGGACTCGTGCTATGATGTTACTACATGCTTTTTCTATCAACATGACACATTTGACGTTGGCTTCATTGCCAACATAAAGTTGAAATTAGGAGATGGATGACATGTGGCATTGGTCAATGATCTAATAGGTCAAATTGTTGATGAGATAAAACGATTGATAAGTCAACAGTGTTATGGTCCAACAGTTAATTGATGGTGGTGTCCCATCGCTGGCTCGAGGTCAATTCATGGAGGGATAGTGTCTTAGACATTGCATTTGATATCTAAACTAGAAAAATGAGTTATTATTTAAAAACAAAAAAACTATTGATACTTTGAGATGGTTTTGAATGTCACCCAAAGTTATGACATCCATGGAGTCCATGCACTTTTCATATGCATTGTTATCCAATTATTAATGAATGACAATTTTCCATCACTAGCTTGTGGTCATTTCATGGAAAGCTGGTATCTTATGGTATATTAGACATTGCATTTGGCGCGTGGTCAATTCATGGAGAAATGGTATCTTAAACTTTGCAATGTCTCCACATCCATAAGGTTCCATACATGGAGAGATAAACTTTTTTTGTTTAAATAGCAATCACGTGCAATTCCCAAAACATATTATTATTTTTAACCAGAATCCAATCTTAACTTAATTTTAATATTTTCACAACTTTTCCTTCCATGGATCTTGAAATGGATGCCTATAATAATATATCGTTAAAGTCAATGGTGGTTACCTCAATCACCCACCCCACCCTAGTTGAACAACTTTGAGCTTTTCTCAAATTGGAGACATGCCTTCGTTGGTAGGTGTTATTGGTCTTTATTTATTACCTAAAAAATATTCAACCTAATTGAAGTTTAGGTGCCTTTTAGGGGGTGTTCAACGATAATTTATTTATTAAAATATATGAAAATATCACATAAAATATAACATTGTGAAAGCCCAAACTATGATATAATACAAATTGAGTATGTAACAACTGGGCACATCGTGATCTAATTTGTCTGCAATGTATCCGTCATTAGAGTGAATTTCATTTAGTTTGAAAAGACGATTTCAACTTTGTGTGAGTGACAAACACAGAGGGAAGGGGGCGAGAGATCAGAAGAATTTCAGGGCGAAATGAGGTAAAATGATTTGATGGGCAGGCATACACAATAAAATTCCGACCTGGGTAATTCTAGCTTTTGATGTTTTGGATTAATTCTAATTGTATATGTTCTGGTACATATACATAATGACAACGACAGAGGGCCAGTAACGAGGGCACCTGTTGTGGATCTGATTGCATTTCCAGCGGTGGAATGCTTATATGAAAGGTGGGTTTTTCTCAGAATGGTGATTAAACTTTCTCTTTTGATTGTTTAGCAAGTGGTAGGGTTTTGAATTTTGGAAAACAGGCTGGGATTTTGGGAGATCTGGAGCTTTCTATAGTTAGTCAAGGCTTTTGACTCTGGCCGGCTATTGGATTTTGGAGCGTTTCGAGAAGAGGCGAGGAGAGATTTTGGATTTGTTAACAGAGAGATCGGTTGGTGCTGGATCCGCTTGGGATCAGATATGCCTTCCTATGCTGATTTGGATAGATAGATAGAGCAACTGTTGGAATGCAAATATTTATCCGAGGCTGAGGTAAAGAGTCTGTGTGAACATGCCAGGGCAATTCTGGTGGAGGAATGGAATGTGCAGCCTGTGAAGTGTCCTGTTGCAGTGTGTGGGGACATCCATGATTTGTTGGAGCTATTCCGTATCGGTGGCAAGGCTCTTGACACTAATTATTTATTCATGGGGGACTATGTAGGTGAGTAGCTAGTTCTGTTTGATTGGGTTTCATATGCTTTATTGTCAAATGCTCTCTTAGGCTAGACGCGCTTGAGTTTTTACCACAATGACAGAGCAGCTTTGTGCTGTTTGAATTACTAGTAGACTAATGGTTATTGAAAATGCCTGTCTTTCAACATCTGAACTATTATTTCTCTGGACCAATCTGTCATAACATTTTCTTGCTTATTTTATTAAGTAGATCGAGGTGGAGGTATTTCTTTTGTTTATAAATGCTATTTTGAAAGTTTGTCATTGTTGTGAACTTGTTAGTCTGTGATTTTAGGAATGCTTGTTAATGCCCCTGTTTCTTTCATGTTTGAATTATCTTGGTGTATCTTTTGCAAGGTTGCTAAATTGTTACATAATCTGTCTTTGATGTTAGAAAATAGGTTTTGTATGGTGGGTAACAGGTGATTCTTGTGGAAGTGTTAACAGTTAAATTCCTGTGATTTTTCTTATGTGCACACAAATCACAATCACTCATGCATAGGTGTGCCTGGGAATGTGGATCTTGGGTTTCTGTTATAACTTATCCTAGGGAAGTCCAAGTATATACTTTTTCTTTCCTTTCGATGGTTAATTTTTATTCGTATTAAAGGGCCTTGCTCAAATTCCCCCAAACTCTTCATTTGTGCTTTAATTGTCTTATCTTTTTATTCCCGATATCCACATTTCCACTTTCGGTCTACACCAACATGTAACATATATTCTACAGTCGTCAAAGGACTGCAAGTTAATTGTGTATAATTTTTTGTCTTAGTAGTTTGATTTTTGTGGATTCTTTCTAATGTTCCACAGGATTATGGATGCATCCTATCCCCTAGGGATGGTGAGCTGTGAGGGAGCATCCCCTGCCATACTGTGTCTAAATGGGGTGTCTCGGGTGTCTCATCATCCATGTATGGTGTCCAAAAGAAATGCCACGGCGATGTCCTAGAAATTAGTGAGTTGACTTTGGAAATTACCATATAATCTCTGTTGCAAAGTGACTTTACTTAGCATTACCCATCTGGAAACAATGGTTTAGTGTTGCTTTCTTCTTTTCCTAGGTGTTCTGCTGTCACTCAGGCCGGTTCAAACTTCAAATTCGATTCATTCGCTCATATTTCTTTTATTTTCAATGGATGGTTTTTGTGATATCAGTTATTAAAGAAACATTATTTGTTCTTTCTACATGTTAGTCACTATCTCAGTGCCACTTAAAAAATTTTAGTTTCCCAAAATATTGCTATGTAGACAATATACATTTGTTGCGTTGTATTTTGAGAAGCATAGTTGGGTTTCTATAATGAGGCTTTGTAAGCGAGATTTTTCCCTCATGGTTGCTATGCAGTCAGTTTAAGCCTATTAACACCATGCAGTTCATATAAAATTTCTCAGCTATACCCTACTGGAGATTAAAAGAGACACAAATGTGTAACAAAATATTGATAACAAAGTGAATGTATTCCTTGTCAAAC
>LPNX010250455.1:2141-16727 GCA_001517045.1 Pseudotsuga menziesii
GAACCCTTTTATTTTCTATCTGTGAATTAGACAGCCTGTTCACCGGTAGCCTTTTGATTGTTTGTTTGTCTTTTTTAAGATTATCAATATTATTTAATATCTCGCCTCAACTATCGACAATATAGCCTATTTTCTTCTCTTTTTTGGTCCGCCTCTGTTGTACGCCATTTCCATACTGTGTTACTAGGATAAAATAAATACCTGTACTGCATCATCTTTCCTATCACCATCTTTTTCCACAAAACAACATTTCAACTAGACACAAGGACAACGTAAATTTCTAAATGGATATCGAGCCTACTTTCAAAGGGTACATTGAAGATGAAGATGACGCTTTGCTTATTCTTCAAGCAACTTTGGATGGCAAGTTAAAGCATATACCAAGAAGGCCTTATGAAATAGAAAGACCTTATTTGATCGTATCAGGTAGTATATTCGTTTTTATTGAAGAGATATCGGGCATCAAGAGATGGACTGATGGCGTTTCTTGGTCTCCATCAAGAATATCAGGCAAGTTTCTAATATACAAGGAACTAGACAAGGAAAACGCCGGGTCTAATGCTAATGCTACTTCGAGTGGCAGTACTGATTCCGCCGTCATTACGGATGGAACTTCTGGCGCGAGAAATAACCCTTCTTCGTCGAAAATCAAGCTACCTCCTTTGAAGAATCACCAGTTTGATTTGCCACCTACTATGGGCCATTCAAGTTTTGAGTCAGAGCAAGACACCTCCATTTCTCCATCAAACCGTTCGAACTTACCTTTAAAGTATACTGGCCTGGTGAAGAAGACAATATCTGTGAAGCTGAAGAGACCTCCATTCAACTCGATTGAAAATTTACATATTGTCTCTTATTATTCTGTAAAAGATATAAAACAAAATTGTCTAGTGACTCCTAAAGCTTCTCCTTTTTTGAAAGATGTTAGACCTTCACAGGAACTAATTGTCGCGATGGGAAATACAACCTTAGGCAACGTGAAAAACAATTCCACTACCAACGGTAATGGTCCTAATAATATAAACAATAAAAGCAACTCTTCCACTCCCCTGAATACTGTTATTTCCACGAATAACAATAGTGCTAATATAAATGCTGCTGGCAGTAATCAATTTACTAGTGCAAACAAAAATTATTATTATAAAAATGATGAAAGCTCTGGATACCCAATCACTCAATTTGCTCCCGCATTACCATCAACAACTTTGATGTATACGGCGAATCCACCTTATATCACTCAATCTCCTGATAACACTAACGCTACTGGTATGAATACACATGTTAATAATAACAATAATAATAATATTAATAATATTAATAATGTCAATACTAATGCAGGGAACGGTAACAATCCAAATAGATTCCATAACGCCTCTTTTGCTTATAACACCACCGGTGACTTTATTAATCCGCAACAACAAGGACAAATTTCTTATCCATTTTATTATACAACAATTCCGATAAACAATCCTAACTATTATACCACACAACCTCCAAACCCTGTAACAAACGCTTCAACGAACGAGAATCAAGGCTATTCCACCTCCTCAACTCAACACCCTTATTATGGGCATCCTACTGAAAGTCAATCAGCATCAGCAGCCGCGGGCGCTACTGGCGCTCCTGGTACAGCCGAGAATGTCCTTCCCGTATCCAGTATGCAGCCACTACTCCATCAAGCCAATAATAATAGTGCAAGCTCTGCTACCTCTACAGCTCCTTATCCGGTGTATTCTATGAATGTGAATGTTCCTTATTACAATTCTTCTGCTTCTGCATACAAGAGGGCACAAGAAAATACTACTTCAAATACGAATGCAGAACCTTCTGGTGCTACAAGCACTAACTCAGGCACCATGCTATCAAATCCTGCATACGCTAATTCTCAGTACACTCCATCGCAAGTGTATTACCAGGGATTCCCCCAATATGCCATGGCAAGTGCTCAAAATCCGTCTATGTATCAACACCAGCACCAACATCCTTTGCCCACTGTATATCCAATAGCGACGCCTCAACAAAATATAATGAGCTCTGGTCACACTTTGAGCACTATTGGATCTGATCCTCAACATCATCACTATCAACAAGAGCCCAACGACCACAAAAACTTCGCTATGGGTCACGCGAACAATAATATCTTAAACATCACCAATAATGATACGATGAACAACCTCAATACAAACACTTCAACTACTACACAATAAGTAAATATATTTTAAAAAAGTACTCCGATTTTCTTTTCTTCTCCTTGCCTTTTTGAGTATCGGGTTTACTCATGAAAATTATATCATTTTTCATTTTACAGTTTTATATACTTCGCTTCTTTACGTAATCATGCCTTTAATTTCATCTTCATTTGCCTATGGAAAAAAGCTATTCCTTTTGACATCATAAAATATCTTTATTAAAGAATCCCCTCTGTCAACATTTTCTACGAAAGATAGCTTAGTGTATTTTTTGAAGATGCTGTCGAAAATGATTCTCGACATACTCGCGCTGGTGGAAAAATGAAGTGGAAAAGATAAGCAAATTGATATATAAGCAAATAAACATATAATTTGGACGTACATCGAAATTAGTTGTTCTCAACTTATTTTCATTGTTTGATGAAAAGCGGAATATACATCACGGCTATATAATGAATAATGGAGACAATAAAACGACATTAGAAAACTCAAAAAATGCGTCACTAGCTAATGGAAATTATGCGATTCCCACAAAACTAAATAGGCTGAAAAAGAATGCTGACCCTAGAGTTGCTGCAATTTCAGGTGCTTTATCTGGTGCACTATCCGCAATGCTGGTCTGTCCTTTTGACGTTGCGAAAACAAGATTACAAGCACAAGGTCTCCAAAACATGACACACCAAAGTCAACATTATAAGGGGTTTTTTGGTACATTTGCTACTATTTTCAAGGATGAAGGTGCTGCTGGGCTTTATAAAGGTCTACAGCCGACGGTTTTAGGTTATATTCCTACTTTGATGATTTACTTTTCCGTCTATGATTTCTGTAGAAAATATTCGGTCGATATTTTCCCACATAGTCCGTTTCTCTCAAACGCTTCTTCTGCAATTACTGCAGGTGCCATCTCTACAGTTGCGACAAATCCGATTTGGGTAGTAAAAACAAGACTTATGCTGCAAACAGGTATCGGTAAATATTCCACCCATTATAAGGGTACCATAGACACATTTAGAAAGATCATTCAACAAGAGGGTGCTAAGGCTCTTTATGCCGGCTTAGTACCAGCCCTGCTGGGGATGCTGAACGTTGCTATACAGTTTCCTTTATATGAAAATTTAAAAATAAGGTTCGGATATTCAGAATCGACTGACGTATCGACAGATGTGACGAGCTCAAACTTTCAAAAATTAATATTGGCCTCTATGCTATCTAAAATGGTAGCATCTACCGTGACTTATCCTCACGAAATACTTCGAACTCGAATGCAACTGAAATCCGATCTTCCAAATACTGTTCAACGCCATCTCCTTCCATTGATTAAAATTACGTATAGGCAAGAGGGCTTCGCCGGCTTTTACTCTGGGTTTGCAACTAATTTGGTAAGGACAGTACCTGCTGCTGTGGTAACACTAGTATCGTTTGAATATTCTAAAAAGTATTTAACTACTTTTTTTCAATAAAGTGAAACAGAAAAATGTACATGACACAAGCTGAGGGTCGTAAAAAGCATCTTTCGCAATTGTTTCAACCTCATGACCCCTGTCTTGACTATGTATTCCTCTTTACGTCGGGCTACTCGCAAAATCAAGTAGTTTTAAACCTTTAGTATGTTGCAAATAAAGAGCAAAGAAAGAATTTATTCATCCCAGGAATCTCACTACATTTCGTAGGGGAAGAAATGTAGATTTGAGGTTCATTTGGCTCGTGAGAACGACTTGAACCTTATTCATACTTTATATAATATTTTAGGAGTATTGTAGCATTATGTATATTTTTCTTGCGGGTGTGCACTGCCGAAATAGCTGCTGAATATCCAGATTAAAAAACTAAACAAAAAACTGTTTCTTGTTCGAATAGTAAAAGAAGGTTTTCCCAAATGCTATTGTTATTTAGAAACGCTGGAAATACAGTATTTTTTGAAGAACTATCCGTTTTACCCGAACCTATTTTAATTCAATTCTTAAGTACTAATTAAAGTCTGCTTAATACATATAGAGTATATCTTACATACCATTAACATGTAAGTTAAATTTTAAGTCAAAGATATTGAGTTTTTTAAAGAACATTTGGTGTATGTGAGGCCATCTGCGCTAATATTTTCAAAATTAGTTTCAATTGAAGGGCCACTTGTTGTGTTGAATTTTGGGGGTAGTATTTTTTTGCAACTAGATATGTTATCGTCATGAGTTTGAAGTGGAGCTAAAGAATCACTCTGTAGCTCGTTCTCCCCGTAAAAACTATTTATGCTCTCTGCTGGTAATTCATCGTGTTCTAAAAGAGGAGAGGGCGAGGCATTTTCGTGAATGCTAGCTTCACTAGTAGCGATAATACTCTTCGGGCAAGATTTATGCAGGAAATCAAAAAGAAGTGGATAATGTGCCACATTTATTGAGTCATCCTTCAATAATTGTGCCTTCTTCGGGAGGTTTGCATTCAATGCGGTCAAATTGTTAACAATATCTGAAACAATATCATTGACACATGCGAGTTCTTCATTTAACGAGCCAATTTTTTTTTCCGCATTGGCCAATAGACGATCATTTCCATTGATACAATTAGTAGAAGCCCTTTGCTTTAAGACGTTTTTGTAACTATGTTCTACCTTTTTTAACGACTTTTTAAGTTGAAGTTCAATTTGCTGCATCTGATTGCGTTCCTCGTCAATGTCCCTACTTACAACTTCATAGATGGACAGAATGTCTTTTTTTACTTGTAATAACTCATACTTCGTGCTATTGAAGATAGCAGCCTGTGTTAATTTTTTATGGGATGCAAGGGGAGGTAAGCCCTTTAACTCTTCGTAATAGGAACTGCTTCCAACGGCATCAAATTCTATTCTTGATTTCCATTTCAGTATACCTTTAGTTAAGTCTGCTACCATGCTAGGCACTCTCTGCCTTTCTTATGGTTTGGTTACGCATACTCTTCCTTTATATATTCATTGTCATATTTTAAGGAAGCAATCGCTCCCGACGCAAAGTAAAAATATTCAGTGCTTTGCACTCCAGTTAGAAAAAATGAAGAGAATTCAATTGAGAATAAGCAGGGAAGTAATTGGATTGGGAGAATCTAAAAAATGTGGAACTCACTAAAANGGATTGGGAGAATCTAAAAAATGTGGAACTCACTAAAAGCATTCGCTCTAGTGTTCGGAGGTTGTTGCTCCAATGTTATTACATTTGAAACCTTAATGAGCAACGAAACAGGCAGCATTAATAATCTCATTACTTTTTGTCAATTTTTATTTGTTACATGTCAGGGACTCCCCGAATTTCTGGATGTTCATCAACCTTTCCCTTACTTCAAGCCTCTGAAAACTCCACTTCACGTTTATGTCATTACTGTCGTTTTATTTTATATTTCATCTACGACGAATAATAACGTATTTAAATACAACATATCCATTCCGATTCATATCGTTTTCAGATGCTTCGGAACCGTAATAACCATGTTTACATGCTGGTTATTAAATGGTAGGAAATATACAAAGATTCAGATTTTATCAACACTATTTTTAACCATTGGAGCTATAATTGCCTCATTATTCAAAGATGCTGATTTTCGGTACCAAGATTTGAAACTGCAAGCGTGGAAAATTGGAAGTGACCAATCTGTAGATCTCACTTTTATTTTTGGCATTTGTATACTAGTACTTTCATCATTCACATCATCTTTACTTTCAGCATACAATGAACGTACGTATCAAAAATATGGAAAGCATTGGAAGGAGAATATCTTTTACAGTCATTTTTTATCATTACCTCTCTTTCTATTTAGTCGAAAGCAGTTAATTCACGAATATCGAGTGATGAGAAAGTCTGAAAGAATATTGTGTTTAAATTTTGGAGGGAAGATTCTAGTCCCGCGAGAAGAAACTCTCCTTCTTTTCAATGTGTTAACACAATATTTTTGCGTCAAGGGTGTTAATATCCTCGCCAGTAAAACAAACGCTCTGACACTTTCCATAACATTACTTGTAAGAAAATTTATAAGTCTTTTACTGAGCGTCCGACTTTTCGATAATAACTTGTCATATACTGGCTACATCGGGGTCTACCTAGTCTTTTTTGGTGCCTTTATATACTCGCTGGGATCAATTCACCCCAGGCAAAATGACAAGGGGGCGATAAAGAAAAGTAAATGAACACACATTATAAACTAACCTTAAATCCTACTTGTATGTTCCTTAACTCTATATTAGTGGTGTTGACGTAAGTTTAGATAAAATCGCGAACGCTGCCGCCTGGAAGTAAATGAAAAAAAAAAAAAAAGAATTCATCACCTAAACTCACTAATCTTTAAAACTCATTCATGAGAAGTGGAGAACTATATTACAGCTATGGAACAAAGGAACAACGGTATGCAAAATTTCGATCTCTGGGTTTTAATAAATGCATGTAGCCAATTTTATCTTACTAACAATCTTTGTGTTTTCTCTGTGTATAGTCTTTCAAGCAAAATATAATGAATACAAACAAATTTTGGAAGAATTGCAAACAAAAATCATAGAATTAGGTCATGACAAAGATGAACACACTATAGTCATAAAAACACTGAAAGACGCTGAGCCGACGAGAAAATGTTACAGGATGATAGGTGGCGCACTTGTTGAAAGTGATGTTCAAACGAGTTTGCCTATTCTTGAAACCAAGAAGGAAAACATAGAAGGTACAATAAGTAAAATGAAAGAAACCTTAATACAAACTGCAAAAGAGTTTGAAAAATGGAAAAAAGACAATAAGATTCAAGTCGTTAAAAACTAAACCATATATAAAATCTATTGCAGTACTTAGTTTGGCAAAAAATATAAATAAACACAATCAGGTACTCTTATGTATTTATGTGAGCCATTTATAAAGAATTATAAAGGATATGAAAACATATATTAGTTTGTTTTTTTGAATGTTTCAAGTTTCTTGCCAACAGAGGAAGTCGTAACGAAAGAAACAACAAAAAATATCCACGCAACAATGACGCCACAAATGGCGCTAATATAAACCCAAGAATTGCTGATTTCCCAACTTCTTGGGTATTCATCATTAGCAAGGTGACGGATAGCTTTAACGTCTTTGTCAGTAGTGAACGACAGGCCAATCTTACGATAGTCAGTGAGGAATGTAAACACTCCATGGCGGTCTGGAAGGATGAATTCACCGGTGGTGTAATACTGAGTTTCAGAATCGTTTCCGCTTGGCGACAATGTTAGACGGTAGTACGGATCCACTTGTCTTAGTTCAAATTGGATATCATCAGCGATATGTGGTAGCCATTCTTCTCCATTCCATTCCGAAAAGCCTACAGAATAAATAACTTTGTCCTTGATTTTGTAGGGCTCTTCGTCATAACTAGTACCATCCGCATGTGAATGAACCGCATGCACACTTTTGATTACAGATTTTTCATTAAATGTCCATTTTAGTAATTCTTTTGCAAACTCCTGATTAGAGTCCTGATTTTTGTTCTTTAAGAAATCACTACTGCCGATCCATACTAAACGAGCATTGTTTAAGTTCTGGAAACCAACTACAAGAAAGCCTTGAGATCCGCTGGTCCAAGAGTTGCATTTGCCTTTGGACTCAGTAAAGGATGTTCTTGGAGCGTTTAAAATTGGGACGATTTGTTCACGATTTTCTAATAAAGCAGCTGAACTTTCCCCAAAAACAAAATCCTCGCTTTTTCTGGCGTTGTACACATATTTGTTCAGAAGATGGTTAGAAGAAACCACTAGCTCTTCTGAGGAGGGCGAAAAATAGTCACGAATAACGTGTCCTTTTGGACTTGGATAGATACCTAATTCATTCAAAAATAAACGAATGGTATTCGGAACAGCACCTGGAGAACTCATGCATAAAATGTTACCTTCATTTTCAAAAAATTTAATCAACTGCTTAACTGGGATTTGTCTCGCTAAATTCTTGCCTCCTTTGGTAGGAAAAACGATGATGTTATCAAACAATCTTTGCTCTTTGTCATACAAATCCACAGTAGTGGAAGTACTGTTAATATCTAAATATTCAAGTTTGTAATTCCTTTGTTCTAGATCTTTTAAATAGACTGAGTACTCCTCTAAAGGTTCCGTAGATTGGTCGTAAAGAACAAGCGTTCTTGAAGTTTGTGTGCCCACAACGAAAATGGCCTGCAGAAGGATACAAAAGAAAAAATTCCAATCGGTCCGCATCCTAAATAATCAAAAAAGGATAATTCAAAATTTGCACCGTCAATTGTGTTAAAGTATTCAACTTTATAACCAATTCAGTTGACTATACACCTCTTTAAAGGTTTCTCTTTTCAAGAAGCGTGTTTGATATTTTTCAGGCGTAGCTTAGGGTAATGCATTATTCAATAACCCGCCCTGAAAATATCGAAAGTAGATATTGGGATATCTTTAATTGTAGTATACTAATATGTATCTATAAAACAATGAGAGCCCCCTATCATCATCCAGAGATCTTACTCCGCCATTTTTATTTTTTATAGGTTTCTGGCAACCATGATTCATCAACTTTTTTGACAGTGGCACTCTTCTTGGAAGGTCTTTGATTTGTTTTAGACTTCATGTAGTAATAACTTACACCTCCGATGATGGCTAGAAAGATGACCTGAACTGATAAAAATTGTGGGTTGAAAAAGGAAATAGGTGGGCTAACAATTTCGAATAGGGTTGGTGGTGCCGCAATTCTCACGATTTCATCGAACCTAGAAGCTAATAAAAATGGGATTAAAAAGTATTGTCCTTCCGGTAAATTTAACGTAACGTCTTGCCCGAATTTTGAAGTTCCGTTGACCTCCATTTCGTAAGGCCCAATACTCGCACCTGTAATGTCCGCCACAGGATAACCATGTGGATATGTAACAATTGTTCCGTTGACACCAAAAATTGTGATATTAGTATCTTCCCAATTAGTAACATTATAGGCTAAGGTAGCGGTATCCTCCGCGTAAAACTCAAGGAAAGAATCATGATTTTCTGATTCCTTCCCAACGACATCATATTTCACCTCTATATTAATAGAAGGTGGCGCTACCGCCTCCGCAACTTCCTGTTCATGTTCGACATTGTCGCTATTATTAGCTGATATGGCAGCACAGAAGCTGCTCAAGGCAGTTAATAAATTAAACCCGATTAACATAGAAAACCTCATAATTGCCAGCTATAAAGAAGTGACAGTGAACTTTTACTTGTTTCTTTTGTTTAACCACTAGTATGTAATTGTTTTTGCAGAATTTGAAACTTCACCAAAATCTTCTTAACGTTCAATGACAAAATTACTTACCCGAACTACCGAACTACGAAACATGAATAAATAAACTGGAGGCATAAACTCATTTCCAAATTCCCGGAATACATCGTGTAGTCAAGCAGCATACATCACTATCAAAAATCATGCGCTTGTGATTATCGTATAGTGTATTTATATAATATATATAGATAGCGATAAATGGCAAGATCCTCTATGATAAAAGTCATCATAATGAAAACAGATGGCGCTTGTCTACTGTTTGCAAGGCTTGAAATCACAGGTTTTTATTATATCGTGGATTTTTGCCATTGCCTAAATCAAAAATAATGATCGATTTTTTGTGAATTAGGGAACGGAAGGAAAAAATCAGCAAACAGTCAGCCCTAGCACCATAGGCCGACAGCAACAAAAACTGTTTTTTTATTCTCAAATATTCATGATATTGATTACACCGTACTTCTTTTCAATGCGTAAACAACTAGAGTTGACAAATATTATAAACTAAAAACTATCATATTAATAATATACCTCCTAGCACTTCGTAATGTTTCTGTCATTGAATGGCGAGAACATAATTTTAAAGAATCAACACCTTAAATTGTTAACCTTAACAAATGAAGTAAATTCAAATATTTACTCTTGAATTCTTTTTGCTTTAACTAACACATTGAAATATCAAATTAGTCCACTTTTCTTCCTTGTTGAATGGGTTTCTTCATTAACAGGGGAACGCTTGCCTACCATCAAGCCCATTCAATGCAGATGTGATTAATTGGTAAACAAAGGGCCAAGCAAAAATACATCTCTCCTACATGCTACATAAGTCCGAGATATGTTTTATTTAAGAACTATGAATCTGTAAATGACTGATTCAATATTAAACTAAAATTTCTATGAAACATCAAATTAATCACGTGCTTTTTAAAAAATATAAATTTAATTTCATTTTCTATTTCAATATTTATTAAATAAAAAATTTGAAAAATATATAAAAATTGTAGCAGTATTAGATTTCCGAAAAGAAAAAAAGGTTTCAAGAAAAGGAAAAGAAAAACTAAACGTAGTATAAAGTCTTGTTTAGTGCAAGCCACTGTTGGCGTTTCAACTAAACTATTCCTTAAAAATAAAGTACAATGTTACTGCTAAACAATGTTGAAGGTGAGCTTAAGACAGTAAATCAAGGAAATGCGGTATAATTCCTGCTGACAAAGCCGCACATAAATAGCAGTTGTTAGCTATAAGGAGATTTTTAGCTACGAACATGGTTGTAATTCTCTTTATCCTGATTACCTTCAAGATTAAGAAAAAAACAACCATGGTAACTACTTTGGCTCAAAGTCAAACAAAACTTTTACCATTTCACGGTACACGTTTCCGATAAAATATCACTAGCTATTCAATGTCTGTATTCATCGATAAGCCAGAGTACGACGTACAAAAAATAACGTAAATGCATATCCTGCATCAAGAAAGAACCCTTATGGAAGAACAACGAAGGAGATCTAAATTTAGAAGACAGCAAGACTAACCATTTGATAGCGTAGTAAGGCTTATCTAGAAATGTTGGACAGATAGGAAGAGAAAGTATAATAATGGTGTATGGTAGATGACTCTATAATCGTGGTCGGAACGTGCAATATATGAGAACGATGAATGCATATACATATGTCGCGACTCCTTTTTTTCCATTATAGCGGCATCGCTTTATTTCGCGTTTTAATTCATTTTCTTTTTTCTTCATTTCTTTCTGCATATGCAAACGCGGCAAGAAGTGCCCACGGATCCGAAGAAAACCTAATACATTGAAGTTTCTCTCCCTGAGATAGGAACTCTCTCTTCTGCGTCAGAAAAAAAAAAAAAAGTACTCTTTCTGCATATATTGCTCACTACTGACTCACTGATCCTTTTACGAATAGTTGGGCAACACCTATTAAGTTGTAAAACAATCGCGAAAAAAAAAGAAAACAACCAAGGCATCCCACTTTTCGAACCCTGGCGATCGGAAGACTTAATCATTGCGAGGTCTCAATTGGCCGGACCGCCACCATGCAGCAAAATGGTGGAAAGTGCGTGCGCGTTTCTCGTGCCACGTGCTTTTTACCTAAATAGGATACAAACTATCGGCTTATCTTTAGACACGCTCTCGCAGAACGATGAGCTACTGACATTTTGAGTTGATATTCAACCTTTTAAGGTATCTCAGAATGAGGCTCCGGCGCCACCGCAAAGTCTACCTTTTCTTCTTTAAGCCTTGAGTTTCTTCTTTTGCGAAAACGTTGCAATGTATTAGGCAAGATTATATTAAGGAGGTATTATAAAAAGGACTCATAAGTGAAATAAATAATATTCGTAATGCTAAATGTCCTGGTCTTGCTTCGTACTCTCGAAAAACGTAATCTTGCGGTATTTAACGCTAGTTTAAGAAAGTGTTACTGTGTATTAAATGTTGGCACTCCGGAGATTTATATTAAACCGAAGGTCTTTGAGATCGTGTACCATACCGATTCTAGTCGGAGCCTTGATCATTATTCTCGTGCTATTCCAACTAGTTACCCACCGAAATGATGCGCTTATACGATCAAGCAATGTAAACAGTACAAACAAGAAAACATTGAAAGATGCAGATCCTAAGGTTCTTATTGAAGCCTTCGGCTCTCCTGAGGTCGACCCAGTGGATACAATTCCAGTATCGCCACTAGAATTAGTTCCATTTTATGACCAGTCTATAGATACTAAAAGGAGTTCTAGTTGGCTAATCAATAAAAAGGGCTATTATAAGCATTTCAACGAATTAAGCTTAACTGATAGATGTAAATTTTATTTCCGGACACTGTATACGCTAGACGATGAATGGACTAATAGTGTGAAGAAACTGGAGTACAGCATAAATGATAATGAAGGAGTTGACGAAGGTAAAGATGCGAATGGAAATCCAATGGATGAGAAATCCGAGAGATTGTATCGCCGGAAATATGATATGTTCCAGGCATTTGAGAGAATAAGAGCCTATGATAGATGTTTTATGCAGGCCAATCCAGTTAATATTCAAGAAATTTTTCCGAAAAGTGATAAGATGTCGAAAGAGAGGGTTCAATCAAAATTAATCAAAACCTTAAATGCTACTTTCCCTAATTATGATCCAGACAATTTTAAGAAATACGATCAATTCGAATTCGAGCACAAAATGTTTCCGTTTATAAATAACTTTACCACAGAGACTTTTCATGAGATGGTTCCAAAAATCACATCACCTTTTGGAAAAGTATTAGAGCAAGGCTTCTTACCCAAGTTCGATCATAAAACTGGTAAAGTGCAGGAGTATTTCAAATATGAATACGATCCATCAAAAACCTTCTGGGCCAATTGGAGGGATATGAGCGCCAAAGTAGCCGGTCGTGGTATTGTATTGAGTTTAGGTTCCAACCAATTTCCATTAGCTGTCAAATTTATTGCTACTTTGAGATTTGAAGGGAATACTTTACCGATCCAAGTGGTCTATAGAGGCGATGAGCTGTCGCAAGAACTAGTGGACAAACTTATATATGCTGCTAGAAGTCCTGATTTCAAACCAGTAGAAAATAATTACGATAATTCTACCAATGTTCCACAAGAAATTTGGTTCCTAGATGTTTCTAATACCATCCACCCTAAGTGGCGAGGTGACTTCGGTAGTTATAAAAGTAAATGGCTAGTGGTTCTACTCAATCTTTTGCAAGAATTTGTCTTTTTAGATATTGATGCTATTAGTTATGAAAAAATTGATAACTACTTCAAGACCACTGAATACCAGAAGACAGGAACTGTATTTTACAGGGAAAGGGCGCTAAGAGAAAACGTGCATGAAAGATGTATTGCTAGATATGAAACTCTATTGCCTAGAAACCTTGAATCTAAAAATTTCCAAAACTCACTTCTTATCGATCCTGATCATGCTCTCAACGAATGTGACAATACTTTAACTACAGAAGAGTACATATTCAAAGCTTTTTTTCATCATAGAAGGCAGCACCAGTTAGAAGCTGGTTTATTTGCTGTCGACAAATCAAAACACACGATCCCCCTAGTGCTTGCTGCTATGATTCATTTGGCCAAAAATACAGCCCACTGCACACATGGTGATAAAGAGAATTTCTGGTTAGGGTTCTTGGCCGCAGGTCACACTTATGCACTGCAGGGAGTGTATTCCGGAGCTATTGGTGATTATGTAAAGAAAACCGACTTGAACGGAAAGAGGCAAGAAGCTGCAGTCGAAATATGTTCCGGGCAAATAGCACATATGTCTACTGATAAGAAAACTTTACTTTGGGTTAACGGTGGAGGTACCTTTTGTAAACACGATAATGCTGCTAAAGATGATTGGAAAAAAGATGGCGACTTTAAGAAATTCAAAGATCAATTCAAGACTTTTGAAGAAATGGAAAAATATTATTACATAACTCCAATCAGCAGCAAATATGTCATCTTACCTGATCCAAAATCTGATGATTGGCATAGGGCCTCTGCAGGTGCTTGTGGTGGTTATATATGGTGTGCCACACATAAAACCCTCCTAAAGCCATATAGTTATAACCACAGAACCACTCACGGCGAATTAATAACTCTAGATGAGGAGCAGCGCCTACATATTGATGCTGTCAACACTGTTTGGTCACATGCTAATAAAGATAACACCAGATCATTCACTGAAGAAGAGATCAAGGAATTAGAAAATTCTAGACACGAACAAAGCTAGAATGCATTAACCAGTGTTTTTTCTAACTGTTTATGGTACTAGCCTTTGTGAAACATGTATAGTAAAGCATATCGGACGTAGTTTTTTAAGAACCTTGTTTATTACACTTTTACGGTTAGGAGTTTTATTGGAATTACCTCACTTTGCATATAAACCCCTAGAAAAGAAGGTGATACACAATGCTTTCGATCGATTTGATAAATAATAGTAATTCATATTGGCATAATGCTACATATACGTATATATATTTTTTTTACTCTTTTAATAATCAAATTAACTTAATAATTGTTGAGAATCTGGTGAAGGTTTTCTTTTTCTTTTATTTTTTATTCTTTTTTTTCAGGCAAGTTTTATATTTCTCTTATTCAGAAAGTCTACGTCAAAGAGTCATTGAAAGCTTTTATCTTAGATAAAACTATTGGGC
>LPNX010250467.1:0-12222 GCA_001517045.1 Pseudotsuga menziesii
AAAGCTTATTCAATTTTCTACATTTCATCTTCTTTCAACATATTCAAATTTATTGTGTAAATACCTTGAATCGTCCCTCCAAGACAATAGATTGTTGGTTATCACCTTCATCATCATCATCACCATCAACATCATCACCATCACCATCAACATCATCTTCATCACCTTCATCATGATGAACATCATCATCCTCATCATCATTATCATGCTCATCATCATCATCACCTTCATCATCATCATCCTCATCATCCTCATCATCATCCTCACCATCAACATCACCTTCATCATCATCATTCATCATCATCATCCTCATCATCATCATCACCATCAACATCATCCTCACCTTCATCATCATTATCACCTTCATCATCATCATCATCATCCTCATCATCATCATCACCATCAACATCATCCTCACCTTCATCATCATTATCACCTTCATCATCATCATCATCATCACCTTATCATCATCATCATCATCATCCTCACCATCGTCATCATCATCACCCTCAACATTATCACCATCACCATCAACATCATCGTCATCACCTTCATCATCATCATCATCATCCTCATCATCATCATCATCATCATCACCATCAACACCTTCATCATCATCAACACCTTCATCATCACCTTCATCATCATCATCATCATCAACACCAACACCTTCATCATCATCATCAACACCTTCATCATCACCTTCATCATCATCATCATCATCAACACCAACACCTTCATCATCATCATCAACACCTTCATCATCACCTTCATCATCATGATCATCATCACCTTCATCATCATCATCATCATCACCATCAACATCATCACCATCACCATCAACATAATCTTCATCACCTTCATCATCATCATCATCAATGCCAATGCCAAAAAATGTAGGTTGTTGGCTCAAAACGTTATTCTACTCTAAGTATCTTCATGGGCACCAGAGAAATTTCACCCCTCAAATTTTCTCAATACCATGGCTTAATATTCCATGAACACATATATAGCACAGGAAACCTTGAAATGACATCCATATCCCACTTATAGGTCAAATATTCATTATACAGGACATGTGCAATGGCTATGTCAACACCATGCATGTCCCATGAACCCCAAGGGTTAATGTTAATCCTTTAATACTTTTTTGTTTGATGTTGGATCGTGGATTGGCATATGAGAATAATTTGTTTTATCTAAAACCTTGAAATGAGCACCATTATATCAAAATCATCATACAAATATATCTTATATAGGGTATATGTGGTGGCCTAGGGTTAATCCATACATTTCCCATGATCCCCAAAGACAAATGTTAAAGGCCTTGCACATCAGCGATGGATCTCGAGGCTTGAGACATGGTTAGATGAGCACTAGTATCTTAGTGTGTAAAATAGTCCTTTAGTGCTCATGGATTGTGTACAAGGTCTAAAACCACCAAAAATATCATATAAAGATAGTATTTTTCCTACATATTTAATATGGGTGCGATCATGAGCATTTGTGCATCATCGATGCATGTTAGGGCCCTAGGAACACGAGAGGAAGAACACTAATGTATTATGGCCTAACATATGTTTTTATGGATCATGGACCATACATTGAGGGGGGAACACTAGGGATGGATCTTGAGGACCATTACATGGAATAAGGAAAAATATAGGACCTTATGTTTTCATGGTCCATGAGTAGGTCCCTGAACATAATTACTTTACCTTACAAGAGAGATATGGTGGCCTATAACATGGTCTGCAAAATAAATTTAGGGTCTTATGCCATATTAATTTTCTATGGGGTTGATGGTCCATGCATGTAAACCTAGAATATGACATAAGAACTATGGGGGGGCCTCTCCCTCCTGTCCATTTCTTGATGCCCTACGTCGACGGTGGTTTCTGAAGCTAGGGTTTCGCTCGGTAGGGGACAATGCAGTCACGCCAATGAGGGCCAAACTTGGAAAGCCACAGATGGTGGGGATGCGGTTGGCATTGCCATATTTCCCATGCCCAAACACACTAGCAGGAATTGACAGAATTCAAAATTGCCACTCCGTGAGGTTTTTTGCGCACTGGGCCCAAGTCCACCAGGTGTCCCTGAACGGTATCTGGAGGTGACCTGCAACTCACCATAGATCGATGCCCGGGCCTCCGATAGACGAACTGTCGATTCCGTTGGATTCATGACGTGGGATTCTAGCTAGGGGGGGGCCCTCTCCCTCCTGTCCATTTCCCGATGCCCTCCATCTACGGTGGTTTCTGAAGCTAGGGTTTCGCTCGGTAGGGGACAATGCAGTCACACCAACGAGGGCCAAATATGGAAAGCCATGGATGGTGGGGATGCGGTTGGCATTGCCATATTTCTCATGCCGAAACACACTAGCAGGAGTTGACAGAATTCAAAATTGCCGCTCTATGAGGTTTTTTGTGCACCGGGCCCAAGTCCACCAGGTGTCCCTGAACGGTATCTGGAGGTGACCTGTAACTCGCCATAGATCAATGTTCGGGCCTCCGATTGATGAATCATTGATTCCGTTGGATTCGTGACATGGAATTTTAGCTAGGGGGGGGACTCTCCCTCCTGTCCATTGCCCGATGCCCTTCATCTACACTGGTTTTTGAAGCTAGGGTTTTGCTCGGTAGGGGACAATGCAGTTACGCCAATGAGGGCGAAAGATAGAAAGCCAGGAATGGTGGGGGTTCAGTTGGCATTGCCATATTTCCCATGCCCAAACACACTAGCAAGAGTTGACAGAATTCAAAATTGCCGCTCTGTGAGGTTTTTTGCGCACCGGGCCCAAGTCCACCAGGTGTCCCTGAACGGTATTTGGAGGTCACCTGTAACTCGCCATAGGTCGATGCTCGGGCCTCCAATCAACAAACAGTTGATTCCGTTGGATTCATGACGTGGGATTTTAGCTAGAGGGGGGCCTCTCCCTCCTTTCCATTGCCCGGTGACCTCCGTCTATGGTGGCTTCTGGAGCCAGGGTTTAGCTCAGTAGGGGACCATGCAGTAACACCAATGAGGGCCAAAGCTGGAAAGCCACGGATGGTGGGGGTGCGGTTGGTATTGCCATATTTCCCATGCCCAAACACACTAGCAGGAGTCGACAGAATTCAAAATTGCAGCTCTGTGAGGTTTTTTGTGCACCGAGCCCAGGTCCACCAGGTGTCCCTGAATGGTATCTGGAGGTGACCTGCAACTCACCATAGATCGATGCTCGGGCCTCCGATTGATGAACCGTCAATTTCTTTGGATTCGTGATGTGGGATTTTAGCTAGGGAGGGACCTCTTCCTCCTGTCCATTTCCCGATTCCCTTCGTCTACAGTTGTTTCTAAAGCTAGGGTTTCACTCGGTAGGGGATAATGCAGTCACGCCAACGAGGGACAAAGCTGGAAAGCCACAGATGGTGGGGGTGTGCTTGGAATTTCCATATTTCCCATGCCCAAACACACTAGCAGGAGTTGACAGAATTCAAAATTGCTACTTCGTGAGGTTTTTTGCGCACCGGGCCCAAGTCCACCAGGTGTCCCTGAACAGTATCTGGAGGTGACCTGCAACTCGCCATAGATTAATTCTCGGGCCTCCGATCGACGAACCGTTGATTCCGTTGGATTCGTGACGTGGGATTTTATCTAAGGGGGGGAATTTCCCTCCTGTCCATTTCTCGGTGACCTTTGTCTACGGTGGTTTCTGGAGCCAAGGTTTAGCTCAGTAGGGGACAATGCAGTCACACCAACGAGGGCCAAAGTTGGAAAGCCACGGATGGTGGGGGTGCGGTTGGCATTGCAATATTTCCCAAGCCCAAACACACTAGCAGGAGTTGACAGAATTCAAAATTGCCACTCCGTGAGGTTTTTTGTGCAACGGGCCCAAGTCCACCAGGTGTCCCTAAACGGTATCTGGAGGTGACCTGTAACTCGCCATAGATCGATGCTCGGGCTTCCGATTGACGAACCGTCGATTCCATTAGATTCGTGACGTGGGATTTTAGCTAGGGGGGGCCCTCTCCCTCCTGTCCATTTCTCGGTGACCTCCATCTACGGTGGTTTCTGGAGCCAGGGTTTAGCTCAATAGGGGACAATGCAGTCACGCCAACGAGGGCCAAAGCTGGAAAGCCACAGATGGTGGGGGTGTGGTTGGCATTTCCATATTTCCCATGCCCAAACACACTAGCAGGAATTGACAGAATTCAAAATTGCTGCTCCGTGAGTTTTTTTGCGCACCGGGCCCAAGTCCACTAGGTGTCCCTGAACGATATCTAGAGGTGACCTGCAACTCGCCATAGATCGATGCTCGGGCCTCCGATCGAAGAAACGATGATTTTGTTTGATTTGTGACGTGGGATTTCAACTAAGGGGGGCCTCTTCCTCTTGTCCATTTCTTGATGCCCTCCGTCTGCGGTGGTTTCTGAAGCTAGGGTTTCTCATAACTAGAGGCATAATTCAACTTTTAGATCCCTCGGGGTTGAGGACAAATTACTTGATGTATTTATACATATTAGATGGTGTATTTCACCTTTGAGGAGGGATTTGGAGTAAAAATATTTTTTTCAATGGTTTATTTCACTTGATGTATCTCTATGTATTGTTCATGTTAAATCTTCCCCTGCCTCTATTATTTGTTCCACTTCCTTTGATGATAATTTCTTGTGTACGGAATGTTCAAGAGTATATTTTTCCAAATCAATTATTGATTCACAAGACAGTAAGGATCCCATCAACTCTTCTCTTGATAGATGTGACAGTCCTTTGCATTCTTCAATGGCTATACTACAATGACAAGTTTCTTAGGAAGGATTCTTAACCTATTTCATAGCCTTCTGGTTAGTCAAATATTCTCTATGAATTCTTAGCTAGTTGACGAGTTCCATTACCCTTTCCATAAATTGATTTGTTGTCTTATAATCCTTCGTTTTCAAATTCTCAAATTCTATTTTAAGAGTCTATAACTGGACATGTTTCACTTTATTAATGCCTTGATAGGCCATTTCCAAAATTTCCCAAGTTTCTTATGTTGATTTAGCAGTTCTAATTTTTTTGCATATTAAATCATCAATTCCTTGTTGGGTTAACCACAACACACTATTTTAATTATTTATTTGTTCATTTAATTGGTTTCTTTGTGCACTGGCCATCCCTTGTATTGTTTCCTGATCTCATTATATATATCCCATTTCTATTGGTTCTCGTCATTCTTGAGATATTAGGAACGATCTCATATGAATAAACCAAAATTAATCATTTTTCTCTATTTAAATTGGTCATTGATCTTCACCCAAACCGATGTTAGACACCATTCAAACAAATGCAATGAGTTGGATGCCTTATAACTATTTTCTATAGTCGAAAAATGGACTTAATTGTCCTCTCGAAACTAAAGGATCCTTTTAGTTTTGAATTGGAAGCTTTCCCTTTTGTTTGTTTTCGAAACAACATTCCTGATTCGACCTATATTCATTATGTTCATTGAGGTCACTAGAGTTTTTTATCAACGAAAATGAAGAATTCCGGGCATTTCCACAGGTCAATAATTAGGAAACGCTAGATAATGGATATGTTCCTTCTGAGTGGCTTTGTTGGGATATTCTCTCAATTAATTCATCATGTTTATGAGATGAATGGAATTTATCTTTTGTCATGTGTTGGATGTGGAGAAATTATCGGTTTCAAATTGGAAGTGGGAATCAATACTTGAAGCATTTTACACCCTTTTTATATGCCAATATTGAAAGTGTTGAGTTTACGTTGGTGTCTATACCGCTATCTTAATTCCCTCTGATTTATTATTGATTTTTGGCCACATGAGACCTTGGCCATTTCTTTTTCTTTAAAGAAAACATATCTTGATAATTGATTTTTGGTCACATGAGACCTCAGCCATTTTGGTCATTTCTATGAATATGACATGTCTTGCCGTGATACTTGTTCAACGACCATTCACTCCTATACTAGTTGGATTGGGTATATGGGAGGGTTTAGGTTTAGCTACTAGTATGAAACTGATGAAGGGTTCTTGTTCTATCACATGGAACAACTTGATTATGTTAGTGTCATGTTTAGCTTGATTATACAACTATCATGTTTTGGTGTATTTGTTGTACCAATTGGAGAAGTCCACAGATCGATGCTTGGGCCTCCGATCGATGAACCATCAATTCTGTTGGATTTGTGATGTGGGATTTTAGCTAGGGGGGGCCTCTCCCTCCTATCCATTGCCTGATGCCCTCCATCTACGGTGGTTTCTGGAGCTAGGGTTTCGCTCGGTAGGGGACAATGCCGTCACGCCAACGAGGGCCAAAGCTGGAAAGCCATGGATGGTGGGGGTGTGGTTGGCATTGCCATATTTCCCATGCCCAAACACACTAGCAGGAGTTGACAGAATTCAAAATTTCCACTCCATGAGCTTTTTTGCGCACCGGGCCCAAGTCCACTAGGTGTCCCTGAACGGTATCTGGAGGTGACCTGTAACTCACCATAGATCGATGCTCGGGCCTCCGATCGACAAACCGTCAATTCCATTGGATTTGTGATGTGGGATTTTAGCTTGGGGGGTGGGGGGGGCTCTCCCTCCTGTCCATTTCCCGATGCCCTCCATCTACGGTGGTTTCTGAAGCTAGGGTTTCGCTTAGTAGGGGACAATGCAGTCACGCCAACGAGGGCCAAAGCTAGAAAGCCACGAATGGTGGGGATGCGGTTGGTATTGTCATATTTCCCATGCCAAAACACACTATCAAGAGTTGACAGAATTCAAAATCGCCGCTCCGTGAGGTTTTTTGCGCACTGGGCCCAAGTCCACCAGGTGTCCCTGAACGGTATCTGGAGGTGACTTGCAACTCACCATAGATCGATTCTTAGGCCTCCGATAGATGAACCGTCGATTTCGTTGGATTCGTGACATGGGATTTTATCTAGGGGGGCCTCTTCCTCCTATCCATTGCTCGATGCCCTCCATCTATGGTGGTTTCTGAAGCTAGGGTTTCTCATAACTAGAGGCATAATTCAACTTTTAGATCCGTCGGGGTTGAGGACAAATTACTTGATGTATTTCTACATATTAGATGGTGTATTTCACCTTTGAGGAGGGATTTGGAGTAAACATATTTTGTTCAAGGAATTTTCTACATTTTAATAAGAAAGATCTTTGCTTGAGGAGACACCATGTGGAACTTTTGACATGGTCAAACTCTCAAATGAAGAATAAATGTGTGCTTTAATAGGATCTCACAAGTTAGACATATGAGAATTAGCAATGTGGACCTATTCAAGGAATTTTATCCAATCATAAGGAAAATAATAAGCCCGAGTGCTCCTCCTTAGGAGGAATCTAGGGATTTCTAAAGAAATAGTATTCTATGGGAGAGTTGTTTGAGGTGAACGCTATAAAAGGAGATCGTTCTTATTTGTTCAAGTCATGTTTGGAATAGGGAATCATCTCATTCATACAATAGCTCAGACTTGGTCAACAAGAGTTTGGATCGGTTTTGTTCAGTTTGGATTAGTGGCAACAGTCTTATACAACCATTATCCTACAAGATATTTCATGGAATGTGTGCCCTAGAGGCATGTTCAAACTGATGTAAAGTCTGCTTATTATCTGCTCATGTACAAACATAATCATCTCATTTAGATGATGGATTATTAATTTTTTTTGGGTTTTATCCCTTGAAAGGTTTCCCTGTAAAATTCTTCTATTCTTGTGCATAATTTGTGGATGATTGTTTATTTTTTGTTGTTGCTACATAACTCAGAATTCTAACTACTAGCGACATACTATACAAGTTTGATAGAAGTTAAAAAAAGAAGACTGTTACTGTTATTAAATTAAAATCCATATTAAAATTTAACAAAACATATCTTGTCAAGTGCCCATTTGAACTATGATGTTGGAAGGATCTCATCTCTAAGCTTAATCTCATCATTTTAACCAAACTTTTGCAAAATTGTTAAGGTGGTTTCAAGTCATCCTTTTTCAATAAAAAGTGCATGGAGAAAAAGAAATCCTGTCAATGTGAGGCTGTGTTCATTGACACATTCTAGAAGTTTTTCTAAAACAACCTTCTTCACCCCAACAATTTTTGAAGGCTGTAGAGGAGCATTAAAGAATTTAACCTGCTCAAACACAAGATCAAGTGCACTTCATGAGATCCTATCCTAAATATGATTAATTCTCAATGCTATGATTAAGTCTGAAGCTAGGGTTTTGCTCAGTAGGGGACAATGCAGTCACACCAATGAGGGCCAAAGATGGACAATGCATTTCATGCCAATGAAGGCCAAAATTGGATAACCCTATCCCTAACTAGGGTTTATTGTTTAACATGCATGTCCCATTACCATAAACCTACCAAGGAAACCCTAATCCTAACCCTAATCTTATCTTACTGTCACAACTCAATTCAGAATCAATCTAATGTTGAACTAAACTTTTTCAAATCCGATGGACTTATGCTTCAAATCATGTTGATTCACAAAGTTGGTTCTCAGTCTTTGGATTCTATTATAGTTCCTTTAATACTGAGTGATTAGTCATTGGGTGCATGAGGTTTGTTGAATATTGTTGTTGGTTGTTGATGAAATGTAAAGCATGTATTGCACTTAGTTTTATTAAATTGCACTTGAGCATTGACTTAACTTGTAATTTAATGAATCCAAACTCACCATTTTTAATTAGATATATCCAATTGGTGTGCAAGTAATGAGTTCATTGAAACCTTGAAATACATTGTATTGCACTTATATTTATTAAATTACACGAGCAAGAACTTTGACTTTAGTGTGCATGTATTGAGATCATTGAAACCTTTAAATATAATAGTTTTTTCTTTTGACATAGTGCATTCATAAGTAATAGATAATCCTTACAAATCAATACAATAGATTGACACAAGAACATGTGGAAACCAAAGAGCAAATTCAAAGTGAAATGTATCATTCATTTATAACTGAAATGTCAATTGTGTACATGTCTCCAAAAGTACATATATATCCAAAAGTATCGAAAAGTACATATATATATATATCCAAAAGTAACCAGAAGTACATGTCTCTCCACAACTATCCAAGACTATCCAAGCCACATGTACATGTATCCAAAACTATACAAGCCACATGTACATGTAAGTGAAATGTCAATGTGCATGTCTCCAAAAGTACATGTATCCAAAACTGTCCAAGCCACATGTACATGTATTGATATGTACATATCCCATAAGACACATCAAAACTCAAGCTTCCTCTTGTTCTTTCTTGAGGGTGATCCTGTAGGCACAGCTATAGGACCAGTGTGTGTCTCTGGATCCTGCAAATTAAATATCAATTGTTAAATTCAATTAACTATGTACTAATACATTAGATGAATAAAATACCATATCTAAATTAACTCAAAAATTATGAAAATGTTAATGGACATTGCATGAAACAATTGTTCATTAATGGACATCTCACCTCAATGAGAGACTATGACAAAGGGGATTGGGTTTCTTGTGCAGCAGATGGAGTTGTTGGTTGAACATGAATGATGGTCGCATCCATGGTCGAACCAGAGGGGGCAGGACCTGGTGGTGGTGGTGGCTACAATCACCAAATCTTGAAATAGTTAGAAATGTGCATGAATAAACAATAGACAACAATAACACACTATGTCTATATCATGTTCAAATAGTTGTACCTCTGTGTGCCTTGTTGCCATTGTAGATGCAGCACTGACTGCTGCATCAACCATACCTGCAAGGTTTTCAATAGTGAACTCTAGCTCCTGATGCAGTAAACATGCAAATCAAACATTAACAAAATATTTTATGCACTGGATTTCAAGTTAACCAAGAAATATCATCGAAGGATATACAAATTACCATGGTATCAGTATCTCCATGGTCACGGACAACTTCACTCTTTCTAGGGGTAGGCCATCTCATATAGACTAGGACCTTGTTCACATATGGCCTACAAGGAGATACAACTCCAGGAAGTGGTCCAGGTGTTTCTGTACCAGCCTATAGTCAACAAAAGTTCATGTAGCTAGACATGGATGATTGAACGGACATACATGTATTTAAAAAATGACATTTTTTAAATGTTAAAAATGTTTACCTCCATCACTGCTTCCCCTCGTGTAGGATATGGCATCTTCCCAGATATGGATCCTACCTCCATCAATGCTTTCCCCCGTGAAGTATCTGGCATCTGCAAGTTTAATAATTGTAAATATTAGACCGTAGATAACATTAGTGAACTAACATGTACAATATGTGGAAATTAACAATTTAACAAGTATTAAAAAACTGAAATTTTAAAATGTTTACCTCAGTGTGAGATATGGGATCAGTGGATGGAATGTCCTGTCCCTGTGTAGAGTGTGGGACATGATACTCTGGGGTGTCGCTTCCGCCATAAAGCATCAGCTGCAAGTTCACAAAATTAATATATTATCTCAAACTATACATATGTGTACAAAGAGGAAAATAAATGAAGAATTTATTACGATTAACCATATACTTACATCACTCAAAAACCCACTGAAGACAACATCTGACGAAAGACCATAGCATGGACGACCACATGATGTGCACTCGTGAGGCTCAAAAATGGGCGGTGCTACACTAGTAGATGGTGCTGCAGTAGATGGTCCTACACTAGTGGGTGGTACTGCACCAGAAGATGGTCCTGCACCATGAGGACCTGGTGTATGTACCACACCAGGGATAGATATCCCATCCTCACCCATATGCTGAACCATAGTGCTATGATGAACAACGGCCCGTGCCAAACTCAAAAATGCCTCACGTGTCTATGGAATCACATGATGTACAGATGGGACATCTGGCCGAGGCAACTGCTTGCGAGGTGCAGGGATAGGGTGATCAACGTCACGAAGCTTGGCATTGGGTTGGTTTTGGGGCATCCCCCCACTGATCCCCTGAAACGAAAAATAATAAAATAATTTACGTGTTTTCCCAACACGAACTCTGCATACATCTTCCAAAGGAAGTACAATGGGATTTCCCTGTTGTTGTGTGGTGGCATATCAAAAACCATATACCATCTGTCCATCCAGTTATCAACAAATGGTTGATATTTGCACCACTCGATAAAGATATGTGGCCTGTTTGCATTTGGGATTTCCCCTGTGAGAGGGTCCCTAAACAATGAAAATATATGCTCCTTGGTGATTTTCAACTTTTTTACTGCATTGTAGCTAAGCCCATCAGCGTACTCACGTCTTTTTATTTCTCTATATGAAGTAATATCATATAGTACGTTGTTTGACAATGTGATGGTCTCAAAAATTGCATCCAAAGTGGATGCAAGTGAACATCGAATTCTGTCACCACCACTAAAAGAAGAACTCAAACCTCTCAAGTGGGCAAGCTCAATCAATATTTCCACATTCGGGTCCATAGCCGCAACTGCAATAAAAAAATCAATAAGAAACTAATTAGAAACGTATACATGGTATATAATGACATCTCTTCAAAATTGAAAATGTAAATGCATCTAAATCCAATTATCTTCAAAACATCCAACTGTCACATAGACCTATATAATAGTAAATAAAATGTCACCACATAACTAATTCAAAAGCATACATGTCTCCTCTTCCCTTATCAATGTTTGATGATGGAGTTTGCAAGGCTCCTTCCTTAGCATAATCTATGTAAAATGAACATTGGGATGCCATGATTGTTTTGGAGGTATTAGGGTTGGATTTTTGGTAAGTCATTGTAGCAGTATGGTTCTCATTTACTTTACTCATTGATGCATCAATGAAATTCATCAACCCGATTTTGAGTGAGAGATGGGTGTGTAGACTTCATAGTGTTTGGTCCATTCTGTTCACATTAGGTTGTATTATAAACTTCAAGTTTTTGCTTGTCATGTTATCTAGTAGTGGGTCCTCTCTACATCTATATTAACAAATAATGGGTTATTTTGATAGACTATACCTTGATTGGAAATGCTCTTAGATGTTGAATCATATATTCTTAGGAGTGATGGTTTACTAGGAGTTTAAGGCATTCTTAAGGGACCATTGCTTAGAGATTTTAGGGTTAAATGCATTGGTGAGAAATGTTATTTGGTGACAGGAACTAATTCAAAAGCATACATGTCTCCTCTTCGCTTATCAATGTTTAATGATGGAGTTTGCAAGGCTCCTTCCTTAGCATAATCTATGTAAAATGAACATTGGGATGCCATGATTGTTTTGGAGGTATTAGGGTT
>LPNX010250479.1:0-41847 GCA_001517045.1 Pseudotsuga menziesii
AAAATAAACTAGGTATAAATAACCATGAAAGTAATAGTACTCACAGGAAGAATAACCTTTTTAATATAATAGTAATAGTATACTTTCTATTATAATAATAATAATATACTTTCTATTATATACATTAGAGGAACATTATTATTGTGTAATTAATGAAATGTTCTTATCTGGTTAAAATGCAAACCTGAAATAAAATATAAACACTGTGTTCAAGGATTAACTCACAGTAACATAAAGAACTTCATTAAAACCTAAGACTTTCTATTCTGAAGGTCAAAAATTATTTAATGACCTTTATAAATTCTTTTACAATAAAGTAATCTAATACAAAAGTTAGATACAGAAAACCCTAGCTTTCGGAAATTAAAATAATAAAACAGAGTAAAAACTCTTATGCAACAACATACAGGAAAGTAGCGAATAGAGTAACTATGTGCTCGGTTTATCAAAGTAACCGAACAGTTAACAACTTAGGAATTAACCCAATAATTCTACAGCAGTACTTTTATAAACAAAAGAGGTTCGTTCTAAAAAAAGATACAATATTTTACTTATTATATTGTTCGATTTAGGGTCGAACCCTTTTTACATTAAAAACATACATCAGGATTAACAGAACTAAAAGAGTACATTACAGAATACGAACTCCCAGCTTCAACAAAATTTAAAGAGCAAGTCCTTTATCATCTCTGTCATTTATATGTACATATACATAGAACCGTAAACGATAGAATTATTAACTGAAGAATCTAACATAGTATTCTTAGTCACGGCCATAAACCAAATCTATAGAGTAAGGCTTCACAGCCTGTACAATGTATATATGTATTTTCTTTTACAGTAATCAAAATAAAGGCAAAGATTAAAGTTTCAGCCTCAGCCGGAGGTCCCTTTTTTAAAACAAAGGGGTTTAACCATCTTTAACAATAGAAAAAGGGTCAATAATTGAACCAAAGAAACCGCGAGGGTTACAGGTCATGAAGACCAACCCATGACTGTCGCTAAAGGACCAACAAGGAGGAAGATGCCGTGGTAAAACCAAGCTTACCGTAACAGCCAGTCGCCGCGGTCTTGCACCATTCATGCTGAGGAGGACAGGTCGACCCTGCAAATGAAGAGGATTAAAGATATTAAAACCTTGTAATAAAATAAAATAATTGTTTAGGGAAACAGTGTTGAAACGATAATAAATAATTGGATGCGGAGCTTCTTACCTATATCTTTGTAACTGGAATACGAACACCCATGAGCAGCAAATTGATTAGTAGCAAGGAGAAGTGCAACATTCATCTACTGTGAAAAGGAGGAAGTTATTCACCATAAAAGCAATCAACCACGACGAAGAACAATAACTTCAAATGCAGCAGCTATTTAGGCTCGGTTCCCTCTTCACACTCTGCTAAAGACTTAACACAAAGATGAAACCCTATGTCAGCAGCCTGGGTTCGAAGGGCCAGAACTCTTATGCCAGGACAAAGAAAACATGAACTCTCTCTACAGTTCAAGGGTTCGGGACTGAGCACGCAAATGCTGAAACCCTGAGGAAATAATCATCGAACCACGCTCAAAGAAAATAAACCTTTGGATTACAGTACTTCTTGCAGTACTTTGGATGAGCCCATGAGGAGTGTAACCATAAGAAGGACTACCAGCAGACAGTGCAAGCGACGGAGCAGACAAGGAATTTTTTGCATAGCGGCCGGAGGCTCGAATGCAACAAAAGAATGTCGAACTAGGGTTCGAGTCAACCATTTTAACTTGAAATTACTTGGATGGAAAGAGCCCACGTTAACACTTTAATAATTGGCATGCAGTGGGTAGGAACGCTATAGTTCCATGGGAAAGTTTCCAATGATTTGCAACCCGAATCATACCATGGAAAGTTCTACAAGGTTTGCCACATCTTTTGTCAACCCTCCTGCAATATAAATTCAACCACGAAAACCTTAGAATGAGGTTTGGAAAGTATTATAACGTAGAGCCTTATCCCTCGTATGACTTAGCATATATACATATGGAGGATTATAGTGTTTGTTAATAAGTTATAGAATGAAAGAAATTAATAGTTTATCTTGGCGTGACCCCTTTTATAACCTATTCTCTATGCTATATATTCACCTTAGTTCATAAATGAAAGTAAAGGGGACATTTGTATAGAGGTTATAAAACTATGAAAACCAAGTTAAGCTACAAATTGATCATGATTATGGTTTTATTCTTTGGCCTTTGTGTTCATCCCTTGCACTTTCTTTCTAC
This sequence comes from Pseudotsuga menziesii, assembly GCA_001517045.1. Classification (NCBI taxonomy): domain Eukaryota; kingdom Viridiplantae; phylum Streptophyta; class Pinopsida; order Pinales; family Pinaceae; genus Pseudotsuga; species Pseudotsuga menziesii. Next base: position 2,257 of record LPNX010250479.1, read on the forward strand.
AATGTAAAGTAACAACTCGACCACTAGCTATAGAATCCTTTTATGATAATTAGCTTTTTGTTAAGTTAAACTCTTTTGCTTGATGGTATAGTTATGAAACTCATAAAGTTTGTATTTGAGAGTAATAAGTCTTAAAATGGTCAATAAGCTTAGCATCTAATTATTGACCTTGGAATAGATATAGTTCCCAAGCAACTCAGACCTTTAAAAATTAATGAAAATCTTTAAAGGTGTCTTGTATTAAAGTAGTAAACCCTTTAAATTTTGAAGTAATGAAAGTGGAAGTTTGTTACATAAACTCCTTATCATTTTACACTTGCAACAACCAATTCAATCATGGCGTGAACCGGTAATTATGATCATTTTAAACTAGATCTTTGACTTTATAGTTCTGCCATACTTACTGTGCTAGTAAAGAAATACTTAACGCTTTTTACACTTGCATTTAGTATAAACATCAAATGGTTTAGTACTCAGTAGGAATATTAAATCAAGCCTTCAAGAAAGGAAACAACTATCGTCAATACCAGTAGAATCAAATCTATTTCCAGAACATCTTGAAAAGAAGAACAGTTTAATGCTTTACCACGATAAGCTGTGGAATATGACTAGCATGTATATTATTCTACGGAATTAAATTTTGTATGACGAAATTTTATTGAATACTTTAGAATTTTGATAAGCAGCACCCGAACCTCTTACCTATAAATCTGTAAGAGAAGGAAAACTTCTACGTTAGCTCGAAAGCTAAGTAAGCCCAGTTTTTCATGACAGATCCACCTTGTGGCCGTAAGAAAAAAAAAACAAAAAAACAAAAAACAAATCAGTAACTGAAAAGAAACTGTTCTATAAAGATAAACATAATCAAAAGATAATTCAGATATGAATTCAGTAACATATAGCTAATTAAACAATTAGTGACTGCATTTATTGAAATTATATGCATTTAAAAATAAAAATAAAAATTGGAAAATTTGGGGTTTTGACACTATATTTCTCCCCCACGTACTTTAGGCCAACTGTAGAGTCTCCAAGGAAAGGCCAATTTCCTTCACGGGAGGTCCTATTCCTGAGTCGTTCACCATGCAGCACTTGGGGCATAGTTTTTATTTTTTGTTTTACATATTTTTTACTACAATTCGGTGACCCCCTCCAGCAGTTTCTCCACGTCTAGTCACAGTGAGTCCATTGTATAACTCCATCGCATCATTTGCATGTGAGTAGGTGGATATAACCCCTGCTCCTATGCCACTAGTAGCCCACTGGAGGGTGCGGTCCCACGTTTGCACATGCACATAGTATGTTGCACGTATGATCTAGCTACCACTATGCTAGCATATCGTCAGGTCCCAATCTACCCTAGTGGTTGAGGATCCTTTGTATCTCTCGGGTATTCCATGCCCACATATGGATCATCCTCTACAAGGATAGGAAGCTGCCACCATTGTGCAAAAATATCCCAAGTCGAGAAATGATCTTCTAGACCACCTCATTCCCTCTTGATTCTTCGATCCATTTCTCGGAGTCACATCAATTTCCATGCCACTATGTGAATCACACCTTGTACGTTGAGCTAGATCCGTACCCATAAGCCTCCATTTGGTCTAGTTTTTACTCGTGCACCACTGCACCAGGGGCAGCATCACTAGCTGCTCGTCAAAGTCATTCGTAGTCTGTTTGAGACGTTATTTGAACCACTGAGTTTGGTTTTTCATCCTTTATCTTTTGATGAGACCCTTTTCATGTGCTCTCACTATGATTTTTCGATCCATTTACTAGACATCACCTTTATTTGCATGCCATCATGCGAATATCCCTTTGTATGTATTGGCATGTTCACGAGCCATCGACTCCATTCATACTATGCAGTTAACCTTTTTTACCACCATCCATCGTCTAGCAAGGGGGCCCCACTAGTGTTCTACATTTTATGCCCATCAGTCATATTCATAATATAACCATTTTCCATATTCCAAACACTTCACCCTTGCTTTATTGACTATTATGGAGTTTCTTTTAAGCTCTTTTCTGACTCTTAAAAGAATGAAAAGATCATCGAGCATGCGTGCTTCCTTTCACACTCATTAAAGTATTTGAAAGGGCATCTATGTAACCTATTTTACCTCCCTTTTTAGATTACGTAGACTATCATAAGAAATGGATCACCATGGCACACTCAATATAAGAATGTTTCCCTTTGCATCCTTTTATGCTTTCTTGAGCATTGGGACCAAAATTTATCAAAAAATCTCATCATGGGTTGTCTTTAAGCTCTTTTCCAACCTTCTCGTCAAGAAATATAGTCGTGCAAGCTTGGTTTCGTTCGTGCTCATAAAAGTATTTGAATGGTCGTCCTATCAGTGTAAGTTTAACCTTTTCGTCCTAATTGGACTACAAATGGTAAAGAAGTTATCCTTCCCCAAAGGTTGGGAGAGCTCTCCTACACATACTTTTATCCTTTTTCAAACTCAAGAGACTACTTACGAAAAAGAGACCACACTAGAGTCTTCTTCTTGTTTTCAAACACTCTAAAAATGAAAACACCATCAAGCATTTACTTTCTTGGGCTCGCTACAAATACACGATATCATGTCATAATGATGTCTTTCAATGCCACCCTATGTTATAGTTTGGAAGCTTCCCCTAATTGGGTTGCCTTTGTTTAGAATATTCTACGATGAGTCTTCCTTGGATCCCCTGAGTATTCATTTTCTTATTACCTCCCTCAGTATTTCCCATTTGCAATTACATCCCCGATATTACGGCTATGATCCCTAACCCATGAGTCAGTTTCATTTTCTTTCAAGTTAGCCCTGCCATCATACTTTGAACAAAGGAAGTTTGAGTCCCCCATCAGTGTGTTAGTCCCTATATTTTTCCACTCCTTTGGTTATCCCCCTCGCGCTTCTAGTCAAGAAAACATTATTTCCTTCGTCACTAGCAGGTCTCCCTCTGTCAACAAAAACACATCTATTACAGAGGATATACCCAGAGGTCCCTATATCCTAGTTTCATTAACCTTATTGATGAGTTCCTTGGACCACTTGAGAGGAGTTCTTAATGCCTCTCGGGATGATTTTTTATTGCGTGCTTGACTTCAGCTACATCATCGCACCATTGAGATTCATACAGGGCATTGGTCCATGCGGTATTTGTTCGAAGACCACAGTTGTCACTTGAATCTAGCATATTGATGAGTCTATTCAGGGACCCAAACAGGTTCAAGTCCCTTGTGATTACCGGGTTGCGTTGGAAACAATGTTTAGAATACCCTAGAGAAGTGCTTCTGTATAGATTCATGGTTGATGCAACATATTGTACCACTGAGACTCTGACTCTCCATCAGTGAGTTCCTACAGTTATGTAAACTTCTAGATATAGTATAGCATCAATTGTGCATATATTGCATTCCATGAGAATGCCATGGTTCCTATGTATCCATTCTTCATATCAGCATTGTATTCAGCCTCTCATTGAGGCCACCATTATGTAACATCAGTTGTATATGTATTGATCAGATATCATATTTTTGAGCTTTGATCCCATTATTTATTCTTTTGACATTGTTAAGAGCATCGGTATGCCCACCTCGTCCATATACATGTCACATATTTTTTCTATCTCACCCATTGTTGGGAACCAATATTAATACAAAAACCAAAATCCACCGTGTCTCGAATGAGGAAGCACCACTTCTTCACAGGTCTCTCCACTATCCCAATGAACCTATGATGTTTGTTGGCCATACGATAAGCTCCTGTCATCACAAATCAGGGGGCAATCTGTTAACGCAAAATATTGATCAAATAGCTCTACATGGACTAAACCACATACAAACATCTATTTCCTACCATTTTTCCCTCATTTTTGACATCCACAACTATGTTTTAACCTTATTCTCTCTCAAAAAGCTCACAAGAGAGCTAAAAAACTCAAAAAGGGGCTAAAAACCATAAAAGAGATAAAAAAAACATTAAAAGGGGGCTTAAAACCCTAAATAGGGCTCAAAACCCTAATTAGGGTCCAAAACCCTAAAAGAGAGAAACGACCAAGAAAAAACTATAAAATAGTGTGCAGGTCTCCATCACAACATTCACTTATTCCTTTTGTCATTATTATATTTTCGTGAGTACATTGAGAATCCATCATTCTCAAAATACTCACCTCATTTACCAATCATTCCATTGCCCCACCTCCTCCCATCTGGTATGTTGAGGCACCCTCCATACTAACAAGCCTATGGGGAAGTGGTATCATTCCAAGTTAGTGCACGACGGCCCACTTTCAAGGAAAATAGAAGGTATACAAGTCTCATTTATGTTTATTTAGTTTAGTAGTTTTTTCATATTTTTTACTGTGTTTCTAATATTTTATTTATAGCTAGCTCTTTTCCATTGAACTCTACCCTTATGTCTCATAGATGGAAGGGAGGTTATTTTGCACGTAGCTAGGGTAAAAACCCACCAACATCATCCACCTACAAATTTATGCTCTAATATTTTTTTTATCCCTCACAAGTTAGAAATTGCAGGCATTTTCCCAAGGCCATGTAGGCCAGATTTAGGTGCTAAATAGGCTGAGTGGCTATTTTGGTAGGCCAATATTTTATGTACCATGGAGATTTTTAAAAATCTGAGCCAATGGGTAAGTGCACCAATAATCCACATACAAGTTGATGCTTTCATATAATTTTTATCCCTCACATGTGAGAAATGGTGGGCATTTTACCAAGGATACTTAAGCCCTTTTTCAATACTTAACCATTTTTTCCAATGGAAATCATTTTGATGTCAAGGTGCAAAACAGACTGAATGGCTATTTTGGAAAAATTGTATCCTTGGTAAGAGACTTGTTTTCAAAAAATGAGTCGATGTACAAGTGAATAAATAATCCACATGCAAACTAATTCTCTAATAATTTTTTTATCCCTCGCAGGTAAGAAATGGAGGACATTTTCCTAAGGTAATTTAGGCCAATTTTAGGTGCAAAACATGTTGAGTTGATATTTTGGAAGGCCAATATTTTCTTAACCATAGACATTTTTTCAATATTGAGCCAATGGAAAAGTGCATGAATCATCCACCTACAACATTATCCTTCCATAAAAATCTTATCCCTCCCAAGTGATAAAGGGTGGCCATTTTCCCAAGGCTACTTAAGCCCTTTTTTCAATACTTAACCTATTTTTCCAATGGCAAGCATTTTTTTTGTCAAGGTGCAAAACAGGTTGAATGAGTGATTTCAAAGAAAAATATATCCTTTATTATAGACTTGTTTTCAAATATGAGTCAATTGAAAAGTGAATAAATAATACACCTACAAATATATGCTCTCGTTATATTTTTATCCCTCACTGGTGAGAAATTGATGGCATTTTCCTAAGGCCATTTAGGCCAGTTTTAGGTGCAAAACTAGTTGAGTGGCTATTTTGGAAGGCCCATATTTTCTAGCCCATAAATTATTTTTTTTAAACTGATACAATGTGTAAGTTAAAAAAAACATCCACCTACAAGATAATGCTTTCATATAAATTTTATCCCTCACATGTGAGAATGGTGGGCATTTTACCAAGGCTACTTAAGCCCTTTTTTCAATACTTGACCATTTTTCCAATGGGAAGCATTTTTCAGTCAAGTTGGAAAAGAGGTTGAATCTCTATTCTGGAAGGAAATTTTATCCTCAACCAGAGACTTGTTTTAAAAAATGAGTGGATGGACAAGTGAATAAATCATACACCTACAAACTTATGCTCATACAATTGTTTTATCCTTCACATGTGAGAAACAGAGGGCATTTTTCTAAGGCCATTTACTTCAGTTTTAGGTGCAAAACATGTTGATTGGTTTTTTTTGGAAGGCCAATATTTTCTTGAGCATAGATATTTTTTCTAAATTGAGCCAAAAGTAAAGTGCATTAATAATCCACCTACAATAATATGCTTTCATAAAAATATTATCCCTCATAGGTGATAAATGGTTGGCATTTTCCCAAGGCTACTTAAGCCCTTTAAGTATTTGACAATTGCCAACATTTTTCTGTCAAGCTGCAAAACATGTTGAATGGGTGATTTAGAAGGAAACTATATCCTTAATCATAGGGTTGTTTTCAAATATGAGTCAATAGGAAAGTGAATAAACCATACACCTACAAATATATGCTTTAATAATTATTTAATCCCTCACTGGTGACAATTTACAGGAATTTTCCTAAGGCCATTTAGGCCAATTATGGGTGCAAAATTGGCTGAGTAGCTATTTTGGAAAGCCGATATTTTTTGGCCCATAGACTTCGCTTTTTAAATGATCCAATGGGTAAGTGAAAATGACATCCACCTACAAGATGATGCTTTCATATAAATTTTATCCCTCACATGTGAGAAATGGTGAGCATTTTCACAAGGCTACTTAAGCCCTTTTTTGAATACTTAACCAATTTTTCCAATGGGAAGCGTTTTTCAGTCAAGTTGAAAAAGAGGATGAATCTTTGTTTTGGAAGGAAAATTTATCCTTGACCAGAGACTTGTTTTCAAAAAAGAGTGGATGGACAAGTGAATAAATCATCCACCTACAAACTCATGCTTATACAATTGTTTTATCCTTCCCATGTGAGAAATGGTGGGCATTTTCCTAAGGCCATTTACGTCAGTTTTAGGTGAAAAAAATGCTGATTAGTTGTTTTTGGAAGGCCAATACTCTCTTGACCATAGAATTTTTTTCAAAATTGAGACAAAGGGCAAGTGCATTAATAACCCACCTAAAATAATATGCTTTCATAAAAATCTTATCCCTCTCAAGTGATAATGGTGGGAATTTTCTTAAGGCTACTTAAGTCATTTTTCAATACTTAACCATTTTTTCTCATGGCGAGCATTTTTCTGTGAGGGTGCAAAATAGGGTGAATGGTTGTTTTGTAAGGTAAATGTATCCTTTATCAGAATCTTGTTTTCAAAAATGAGTCAGTGGACAAGTTAATAAATCATCCACCTACACAATGAGGCTCTCTTAATTTTTTTTCCCTCACAGGTGAGAAATGGCAGGAATTTGAATAGGGATATTTAGGCCAGTTTTAGTTGCAAAACATGCTAATTGGTTGTTTTGGCAGGCCAATATTTTCTTGACCATAGACTTTTTTTGAAAACTGAGAAAATGGTAAAGTGCATAAACCATCCACCTAAAATATGATACTTTCAGAAAAATTTTATCTCTCACAAGTGAGAAATGGTGGGTATTTTCCCAAGGCTATTGAAGCCCCTTTTTCAATAATAAAATCAAATTTTCCAATGGCGGGCATTTTTCTGTTAGGGTGAAGAACAAGTCAAATGGTTGTTTTTGGTAGGAAAATATCTCCTTGCACAACATATTTTTTTATGTCTGAGATTAATAAAGTATGAAATTTTACTTACTGTTGTTATATGTAAACACACACTCTATAATTATAATATATATCATATATTATAGGCACATTTATGATATATTTCATATTTTTTTAATTAGATAAATTCAATATGACATCTAATTCCAATATTGAATGTTTTTGTTTATTTTACAAGGTAACTCATCAATGGATCTTTCAAATGAGCCATCTCAACAAAATATTCCTCTAAAAAGAGGATGACCTAAGGGTTTATATTACTCAAATATTCCAACTTTGGAACCACATGACATTGTCCTTCAATTGACTCATGCTAGACGTAAAAATACTTCTCAATGTGTTGCTCATGCACAATGTCGGTGATTCGGATATCATAAATCCATACCACATAATCAATTGAGAAGTTTCCCTCAAACAACAAGCAATCATCCAACCATTGTTGAAACTCATTATCCTCTATGTAATCAACCTTAAACAAACAACAATTTTGTTGGGCAACAGAGGAAACCATTGTCTCCAATTGTAGTTGAAGGGAATATTAATGTTAATAACGAAAATGTCTATGATAGAATGAAATCTATTACAGAGAATGTGAGGGTCCCAAATTTCCCTCAAAGAACAATTTTTTTCCCTACTACCACTACAATGAACTCTGTTTTAGAGAATGTGAGGGTCTCCAATTTCTCTCAAAGAACAGATTATATTGCTGTAGACACTACAATAAGCTCTGGTTTAGAGCATTTTCATGTCCCAAATTTCCTCAAAGAACATTTTTATTCCTTCTGCCTCTGCAATGCGCTACATTTCAGAGAATGTGAGGGTCCCAAATTTCACTCAAAGAACACATTTTTTCTTGTTGCCACTACAATGAGATCTATTTTAGAGAAAGTGCATGTCCCAAATTTCCCTCAAAGAACAATTTTTAACCATGTCACCATTACAATGAACTCTAATTTGAAAAATAAAAATATCTACCAAATAATGAACCCATTTTTGCAGAATGAGGCCCTAGTTTTCCCTTAACAACCAGTGATTGATGTTGTTGTTGTTACAAGTCACTCTAATCAAAGTGAAATTTTTGTTGCTCAACAACCTAGGTAGCCTTTGACTACATTTAATGGTGAAGGGAATCAATGTGTAGAACCCAATGGGCAGAAATTGGAACAAGAATCTGTTAGGAAATTGGATGCTACTAGAAGACATGAAACAACTGAAATAATTGCATTTCAGGAACAAATGGATAGAAATGCAACTACATAAAATCAAAGTACTACGACTGATCAAGCTATAATAGAAATGAAAGAATGGTTTCCAACAAATAAAACTAAACATGCTAAGAAAATGTCACTAGGAAAACGCTTAAGGACATCCTTATTGCATATTAAGAAGCGGTTGGGATGGTATAACCACAGACTAAATGAGGGGAAGACAAAATTCAAAGAAATTGGGAGACGGTTTTCTGGAAAATCACTTGAAGATGTAGATGAAAATGGCATTATTGTTGGAATTGGGTACTTCATGAGCAAAAACTATAATGGAGAAACTAAAATTGAGGATGTTCTTGAACATCTAGATGTAATTCTTAATAAACCTCAATCAATTGTTGTGGAAGATATTTGTAAGGATTTTATGCCAAGGAACATGGATTTAGTATTTATCGAATCAAGCATGACTCATAAGGCTTTGCAATGTGTAAATAAAATTGACGCTCATGGTGTACTAAAGGGGGTTAATCCAACATCAGTTTGTAGGGAAATGAAAGAGTGGAGTAAATAAGTTGAGGATATTGATATGTCTTGGGAGAGAACTGGTGGTTTCACATATGGAGTTAGGGACAAACAAGTAAAGTCATATGCTTCCTTTATGGTTGAATCATATGAAAAGAGGTATGGAACTATAGTCAATGAAGTTTCTTTCAAACTTGATATTGATTCTTGCATACATTATGTTCGAGGTGGAAAGGTATGTGAGGTATTATTTGAGTTACCAAAATACAATGGCTTGATGTCTTGTGTAATACTTGGAAAATGGGATGGAAAAGAAGAATATAGACAAGTGTTAGCACATGTTGTTGATCCCAAAAATGAGTAGAACTTAATGAAACAAATAAATAATCTTTCACAAGATGGAATCAAAATGGTGGACGATAGGGTTGTCAAAACTAATTTGTTCAAGTTTCATGTTATAGTGGCCATATGCAGTTTAGTATGAAAGAATGCTATTTCTCTAATGGGAAATAATTTTTGTCCTTGGTGCACATGCCATAAAAAAGTGATACACATGGTTACAGATGAAATCAAAATTGAATAACGAGATACTATCTGTACTATCTTTGAATGTTATGCAATGTCAACAGACTTGCTCCGTGTAAGCTATGCAAATTTATTACAAGTTTTGAAATTTTTGTTTATATCTTGACATTACTTTCTTAATATAACTATGTTCTTGAACATTAGGATTTGAATCCCTATTTCAAACCAAGAAAAGGATGGAAAGAAAAGTTATATGAACATATTATAAACATTCAACCACCCTTATCTAGTATAAAGATGACTATTGTGAAGAATTATCCCATTGATAGAAGAAATGATGAAAATGTACACACTTTCATGATTAGTTCTTACCTATAAATCAATCTTCTTAGTATTCACTAATTCCTACCTACTAAAACATGTGGTTCCAATTACAATTGACTCCTCTCTCAATGTCCAAGCTTTTATATTGTTCTCTCCATGCTGGGATCATAAAAAAAATTGAAGATGTTTCGTGAAATTCAAAGAATTGCACAAGATTATGACAAGGTTCATCATAGTAGAGGCATGGAGAGAACAAAATTTGTTCAAAATTTGGAGGAGATAGAGAAAATTGGTGTTCCATGTAATCCAGGGGAACCATAACATCATAAAATCTAACAATACAGTGATCTTATCTATGGGAAATCAGATGGATCGACATCATACAAGATCCACATTTGACATGAGGCAATTTTAAAGGTTTAATAATTATGTTCACTTATCAATTATTTTTTATTTGTGTCTTGACTAATAATACATGATGATGTTGTTATTTTTTGACTATTTTTCAATGTCTCTCAATGTTATTTACTTTGAAGATAAAACTTAGTATTTATTCATATGCATTGAAACTCATGTATTGCTTCTAGGTTATTGAATGCCTACCATATGAAGAGAAGAATAAAAACTTGCTGAGGTTGTGGAAATTTTATAAATAATTTCACATGTTGCTAATGCAAGGGTGTAGAAAGGATGGTGTATATGCATATGAGAAAAGGTATTCCAGTTTCATCGTATTATCTATATTGAATGGTAGTATCATTTCATACATGATTAACATTTTGAGCCACTGTCCTTGTGGGATTGGATTCCTTGCAACCGAGTTGCTTTGGTTATGTTATCGTTGTTTAGGAGATGAGATGATTCCTTATATGCATGTCCAAGGGGCACATTCTCTTGAGATGACATGATCTATTAATCCTTATACATTGGGATGGTTAAGGAGCGTAAGCATAGAGAAATGAAAATTTTAAATAGAAACCAAGGAGGAGGAAGAAGAGTTCATAATGAGAATAGAAGTGCATTTGAACATGATAGATTGTGTCTTGTAAATGAGATGAGAACGCAATTTTTCAAGCTTGTCATGAGATCAGAAGGTACTTTCCAAAAGTTTAGACAAAGAAAATATTTGCCTTCAAATATTATAATTCAACTTTATTTTGAATATGAAAAGTCAATAAATCAATTGAATAAGGAAACTACAACACTATTGGCATCATGTTTCCCTGATGTCACTCGTCAACAAGTGGAACAACTATTTAACTCATGGGAAAAACAGTCTAAGAAATCATTGATTGCACCACAAACAATAAGTTTTTCCTAATTTGAAATGTTATCTCATTTGATTTTTATTTTATAGTGTGAGGAGTCATAATGTTTGTGTTTAATTATTAATATGTCCTCCCAGTTCAATAACTATATTCCAAAAGAAAAACCAATCAACAAATATGGTGAAGAGGCTTATCGAGGATCACATCGCTTTGGAAAGAACAAGGCAAAAAATGGTGTTAAACAAAAAAACAGCAACCTGTTTTTCCCTCCAATAGTGAGTATTATATTCATTCAATTGATTATATATCATCATATATTTATCAATCTAGTTGATTTGTGGTTGAAGGTACAACTTTTTCTTTCCTTTGTCCACCTCACTGATCTCAGGAAATGATCCAATCCAAAGTGATCAAACAAAACAAATTCAAGGGGAAGTTGATTATGATACCCTAGTGATGATTGAAGACAATAACTATAAAACGTTTGGTGTTTCATCCTCAACAATAGAGGAATTGGAGATCTGTCGAATGTAATAATTGAATGGAGCAACTAATGTTGATATGCCATTGATAGAATCTATGATTCATAATAGAAGGTGTGTTTCATCCTAGATAAATGGGGCCAAGCAAAGTGCTAAGAAACACGAAACTCAAGAGACAACTCTTGGAATCCAAGTGATGGAATATAAAAATCATATTAAAATTGTTGTTGTCAAATAAATTAAGAGACAAGCAAAGAAGAAAATTTTTGAATATGATTAGCAAGAAACATTGTATGAAAAGTGGTAAAGATCATAACATTTGTAATTATATGGAATTGTTATGGTCTTAATATATTAAAAGACATTTTTTTATGATATTTTGAATATTATTGGATATATATTTTAAAATATCTAATATTGTATGCACCTATAAGCATTGTGTTTACCTTTCTATATGGAAAACAAATCTTGGAGTTTTCTGAGAAAAAAATATATTTACATAGATTTCGTCGTAAATTCATTCTAGTGTGGTGTGTTCCGATACATGTGCAATTATAATTTATTTCACCTCATAAAAGAACAATGTAATTTTTATTTCATAGAAATTAAATCAAGCACATTTGTCAATTGTTACTACCAAAATTCACCAAATCATCATAGACAATATATGAAAAATGGCATTTAAAGTATTTGGACAGTTGCAAATGCTCTAAACATTCCCTGAGTGTATCAGCAATGGAACACATTTTAGATCACTCCCTAATGTACAACATAAACAATGGAATAAATTATCTATCACTTGGTAAAGTACAACAAGATAAAAAGAAAGAGAACTAAAAACGAGCTAGAATTTAGAAAAATCCATCATGCAAAAAATGTATTTTTCATTATCTATCGATAAATACATTTATACAATGACTTATGCATGTATATCATGTTTATGATATGGATGAATGATGAATACTCTTGAGAAGGACAAATATTTATGGTATCTCTTGCCTTTCGTAGAAGACTCTGATTCTCCAAAAGTTGTAGGAGGCATTGTTTGTAATTTGGTTTCAAGCTCTTTAATTTTCTGTGTACTTTTTTTTTTAATTTTCAAGGAAGACACTATTTTCTCCCAACAACCTATTCAACTTATCCACTTTTTTCTTATACTTCTTTGATTCTTCTTCTTCCTTACCTTCTGATTCTCATGTTTTATGGTTCAACTGGTTGGTAACTACAACCAATTCATCTTTCAGTTCCTTAATTTCTTTCTCCTGCTTTTATGCCCTCAAATTTGTCTCATTGGGAATGACATGAATCACCATAGTCACAGCAACTGGACCCTGTAATTCCTTCTGCAAATCATCAATTCTGGATTTAAGTGTTTGAATTTCCATATCACATCCCAAATGCTAAACGTTTCGACCCACCAAGAGTTTTGATTCTATCTCTATTATTTTTGCATCCTTTTCAACCATCTCCTCTTTAATTTGTTTATATAATGATGATGAACCAAACACCTCACCTAGAGAAAAGCTCGTTGAGAATCATTCTTGTAGTATCTTCTCTCATTTTGCGAAGGACTTATCTCTCTCTTCTAAAACATTGTAATTGTATGATTTTTTCTCTTTCCACCCTTACCTTTTCCTCTTTTGGTATCCTCATGCACTTGTATCCTTTGGTACCCTTACCTTCATCCTCACCACCTACTCTACTGTGAAGGTTTTTTGCTCTCATTTTCTTTTTAATTTCCAGTGTCTCTGAGATCCTTTCTAACCTTTTTCCTTTAATCTTATCAGCCTTGTTAGAAATGGTTTTTCTCCAGCTGGAAATCAATGATTCTAATTCTCCAACTTTTTGTTCATGCATTTCCTCCCACTCTTTCATCTTCAACTGGTATTCTTATATTAAGTGTTCATTTTATTTCAATTTATTTTCCAATTCATGTACATAACCCATTTATTTCTTTAATGGTGGTATATTGAGAACAAGTTGCCTTTTTTCAACTCATCTCTAAGCTCATTATGTTCAACTTTTGTTTTTTCCAAATCCTCCATAAACATAACCCTTATTGTTTCCATTTCCTTTATAGTTTCATCATTGGTTATGTCAAACTCTTTGGATACCTCTGCATAAATTTGTTATTTTCCTTTTATAATTATGTTCGCTTTCAATTGATTATCCACAACTGTCTTTTGCAACCATGTTATTTAACTAAGGAATTCTTTAATATTATTATCTTTTATCAGGAACTCTTCCTCCAAATTGCATGCAGAGGAAGCTTGTTCCTTGAAATGATTCATTATATCATACATCATGAGCACAAATGTACTATCGAAATTATATTATGGATTGTCTAAATGCATAGTGGAATCCCTTGAATAAAACCTGGAAAAACAATCATACTCAATCGCTAACTGTTTTCAAGGAATTATGCTAAGAACCTATTGATGAATGGAAAATTCAGCAGTAGTTTGTTCCATTGCATTATATGTAACCTCCTTCCAATGACCTCCATATAAATGTCTATGTATCTCTTTTAAATTTGTGGCAGCATGAACTACATCAATGGTGACAAAATCCGGAGATTGTTTTGGAAATTCCTCATGGTGCTCAGGAGATTGTACTGGAAGTTCCTCATTCTGCTCTGGAGACTGTACTAGTAATTCCTCATGGTGATTAGGAGATTGTAATTGTAGTTACCCGTTCTGCTTAGGATACTTTCCTATCAATTCATCATTATTTTCCCTGATATTATATTTTCTATAGTATGTTTTTTGAGCAGGTGGTTTTGGCCAAGATATATTTTCATGTTGATTGATATCACCAGTATCTATTTCAATGGCATGGGGTCGACATAAATCAATTATTTTTTGAAGTGTTTATGGGAGACTAAATTTAACCTTCTTCAATTGGCTCTCTTGCAGGGAACAGAGGATTTTATTACCCAATAGATAAGGTATATATACAGTTCTATCTTCAACCCAATTTATGATTACCCTCATACATTCACCCTAAATGTCCTTCTTGTGATGGTTCAAAATTGTCCTAAGGACAATCTAAATCAACGATTTATGTATTCCAGGAGGTACATCCTGCATTCTTAAACCATTCTTGGAACAGATACAATTTTCCCACAAATTATATTGGCCATTTGATTCTACTCCAGTTTGGGGTTTTCCAATAGATAAAAATATCTCCCTCTCTGCTTGGATTTTTTGTTACTTGGGAAACTAAATTAGGGTTGAGATATACCCTTGTCCCAAAAATTCTCAATTCCATATTGACATAATCATAATTTAAAATTGCCTTGTCTATCTCCTTGTTATCAAAACTGAACATTCCAAAAAAAAATTCAAACACTCCTGCTTTCCTTAGGATAGTTTCCATATCTGATGACCAATTATTTTCATCTCTCCATGCGCTAGTACACCCCTAGATTTTTTTTTACTATGAACCTATCATTTTTCTACATCCTTGTTTCAACTATGGTCGCGGAAGAGGATACCCCCTGTTTCAACTATGCCTTTGGGAGAGGACGCCCCTGCTTCAAGTGTAGCCATGGATGTCTAGGTTCAAAGAAAAATTTATGCATGCAGACTGTATTTCAAACTCAAAATTTGCACGTAGAATGTATTTCAGAAACATAACAAAGGTGTGGTAAAGGAGACTTACAAGTGCTTCCAAGTCAAAATTCATTACTTGGGCATGCATGTTTCCCTAGGTTGACATCGTACTTTTTAGGTTTTTTAAAGCCTTGTCCTCGAAGGATGAAATCGCTCGCTTGTCACTAATTTTTTATTTTATTGTCCATTATTGATTTTTTTTAATCATTTTAATCATTTTTTAGAAGATGACATGATGTTTTTTAATTACTATTTTTTAATTCTTTTTATTTTGTTGTTATGTTATGTTACTTTAATCAATGAGCCAATGGTGAAGTGCATTAACCATCCACCTACTGGACGGTTCCTTCATAACAAGTTTATCTCTCTCAGGTAGGAAATGGAGGAAATTGTCCATAGGCCACTTGGAGCATTTTTGCAATACCAGTCAAATTTCACCAACTAGGGAATTTTCTGGCATGATACAAAATAGGCAGAGTGGTTGTTTTGGCAGGCCAATATTTTATTGACCATAGACTTATTTCCAAAATGGAGCTACTAGTCAAATGTGTAAATAATCCACCTGCAAGATTTTGTTTTCATAATAATTTTATCCCTCACTGGTGAGAAATTGTGGGCATTTCTCTAAGGCCATTTAGGCCATATTTAGGTGCAAAACACGCTGAAAGGATGTTTTGGCAAGAGAATATTATATTCACTAGAGACTGTTTATAAAAATTCAGTAAAGTTTGAAGTGCATTAATCATCTACCTGCATGATGGTTCCTTCATAACAATTTTCTCTCTCTCAGGTAGGAAATTGCAGGAATTTTCCCAATGCCACTTGCACCAGATTTTTAATACTTGTCAAATTTTAACTAGGGCATTTTCTCGCATAGTGAAAAACAAGTTGAGTGGTTTTTTTGGCAAGATAATATTTTCTTAGCCTTATACTTTTCTCCAAATATTATCCAATGGTAAAGTGTATAAATCATCCTCCTACATGATTATGTTTTCATAATAATTTTATCCCTAACTGGTGAGAAATTACGCGCATTTCCCTAAGGCCATTTAGGCCATATTTAGGTACAAAACAAGATGAAAGGATTTTTCGGTAGGACAATATAATATTCACCAGAGACCTTTTATACAACTTGAGTAAATGGTCAAGTGAATTAATCATCCACCTGCATTATGGTTCCTTAATAACAAGTTTCTCTCTCTCAGGTAGGAAATGGAAGGCATTTTCCCAAGGCCACTTGAGCCAAATTTTCAATACTTGTCAAATTTTAATGAGGGAATTTTCTAACATAGTGAAAAACAGGTTGAGCGGTTGTTTTGGCAAGCTAATATTTTCTTAGAATTATCCTTTTATCCAAATATTATCCAATGGTAAAGTGTATCAATCATCCACCTACAAGCTTATGTTTTCATAATAATTTTATCCCTCACTGGTAAGAAATTGGGGGAATTTCCCTAAGGCCATTTAGGTCATATTTAGGTGCAAAACAGGATGAAAGGTTGTTTTGGCAGGCCAATATAATCTTCACTAGAGACTTTTTATTAAAATTGAGTAAATTTTGAAGTGCATTAATCATCCACCTGCATGATCGTTCCTTCATAACAAGTTTCTCTCTCTTAGGTAGGAAATGGTGGGCATTTTCCCAAGGCCACTTGAACCAAATTTTCAATAATTGTCAAATTTTAACGAGGGTAATTTCTGGCATAGTGAAAACATGCTGAGTAGCTATTTTGGAAGGCCGGTATTTTTTTAACCTTATACTCTTCTCCAAATATGATCCAATGGTCAAGTGTATAAATCATCCAACCACAAGATTATGTTTTCATAATAATTTTATCCCTCACTGCTGAGAAATTGTGGGCATTTCCCTAATGCCCTTTAGGCCATATTTAGGTGAAAAACAGGCTAGAAGGTTGTTTTGGCAAGCCAATATAATATTCACCAGAGACTTTTTTTAAAACTTGAGTAAATGGTCAAGTGCATAAATCATCCACCTACATTATGGTTCCCTAATAACAATTTTCTCTCTCTTAGGTAGGAAATGGTGGCCACTTTCCCAATGCCACTTAAACCAGATTTTAAATACTAGCCAAGTTTTAACACATTAGAGGAAATTTGGGGTCTAAAATGGGCCTTATAAGAAAATGCACCAACAATAAATTTTGTGAGTTGGAATTTAGGAACCAATAGAGTTTCAATAAAATGAGTCAACCATAATGGTTGAATTGACATATTTGTCATAAAAGAAAACAACTTTTTTGTTCGTATTTTCGACATATCTCCTTGTGTTTTTACTCAAATTCCGAGAGGAAGAGCTCGTTTGATGCGGAATTTAATTCTGCATCCAACAAGTACCCACACAACACACTTTTGACAGACCCTGCTACCCCAAAAATAAGAAATCCCTGAAAAAACACGATGATGATGTCATCATCACGTTTTTTCAAGTATTTCTTATTTTTGGGGTAGAGGGGTCCATAAAAATTATGCAGTGTGGGTACTCGTTGGGCGTGGAATTGAATTCCGCATCCAACGAGCTTTCCTACTCAGAATTTGAGTAAAAGCACAGGGAGATATGTCGAAAATACAAACAAAAAAGTAGTTTTTTTCATTCTTCCACCAAAATTAATAACTATTATTTTATTATTTTCCTTAGGAGGCCCATTTTAGACCTCAAATTTCCTCTAATGAGGGAATTTTTTGGCATGATGCAAAACAAGTTGAGTGCCTATTTTGGAAAGCAATATTTTCTTAAACTCAGACTTTTTTTCCAAAAATGAACCAATGGTAAAGTGCATAAACAATCCACCGGAAATGATTTTTTTTCATAATAATTTTATCCCTCACCGATGATAAATTGCAGGCACTTCTCTAAGGCCATTTATGCCATATTTAGGTGCAAAACACGCTAAAAGGTTGTTTTGGCAGGCCAATATAATATTCACCATAGACTTTTTTTAAAACTTGAGTAAAGGTCAAGTGCATAAATCATCCACCTACATTATGGTTCCTTAATAACAAGTTTTTCTCTCTCTCGAGTAGGAAATAGCGGGCATTTTCCCAAGGCCACTTGAACCAAATTTTCAATACTTGTCAAATTTTAACGAGGGAATTTTTTGGCATGATGCAAAATAAGCTGAGTGGTTGTTTTGGAAAGCAATATTTTCTTAACCTTAGAATTTTTCCAAAAATTAACCAATGCTAAAGAACATAAACAGTTCACTGGAATGCTTGTGTTTTCATAATAAGTGTATCCCTCACTGGTGAAAAGTTGTGGGCATTTCCATAAATCCATTTAGGCCATATTTAGGTGAAAAAAATTATAAAAGGATGCTTTGGGAGGCCAATATAATATTCACCAGAGACATTTTATAAAAATTGAGTAAATGGTCAAGTGCATTCAAAATCATCCACCTGCAAGACGGTTCCTTTATAACAACTTTCTATCTCTCAGGTAGGAAATGGAAAGAATTTTCCCAAGGCCACTTGAACCATATTTTCAATACTTTTCAAATTTTACCAACGAGGTCATTTTCTGGCATGGTGCAAAACATGCCAAGAGGTTGTTTTGGCATGCCAATATTAATTTAATCTTATAATTTTCTCCAAATTATGGTCAAGTGCATAAATCGTCCACCTGCAAGATTGTGTTTTCAGAAAATTTTTATCCCTCACTAGTGAGAAATGGTGGGCCTTTTTCTAAGGACATTTAGGTCATATTTAGGTGCAAAACAGACTGAATGGTTGTTTTCGCAGGCCAATATATTCTTCACCAGGGACTATTTATAAAATTTGTGTCAATGGTGAAGCGAATTAATCATCCACATGCATGATGGTTCCTTCATAAAAACTTTATCTCTCTCAAGTATGAAATAGAAAGAATTTCCCCAAGGACACTTGAACCTGATATTCAATACTTTGTCAAATTTTACCAACGAGGGAATTTTCTAGCATGGTGCATAACAAGGTGAATGGTTGTTTTGGCAAGCCAATATTTTCTTAACCTTACAACTTCTCCAAAAACGATCCACTTGAACCATATTTGTAATAATTCTCAAATTTTGCCAATGAGGGCATTTTCTAGCATGGCATTTTCAACCATAAATATAGTGTATTCTTAAACAATCTATAATTTGGTCTATCAAACTACCCCAAGCTTTTTCAGCAACATAAAGTTTAAAATGATCAACACATTTGATCTTGGATCAGGTACAAACATATAGAACCAGAGTGCATATACATATAAATTGCACTTCATGCAACTGTCAAAAGGAAATATTGTCTACATTTAACTAAATACTAAGAAGGGAGAAAAACTATTTAGACTAGTCCAGCGTTAATTTTAAATGGGTTTCCCCACAAATATGAAGAAAATACCACTTTTTTTTTGTTTTAGTTTTTCGAAAGATCTACTTTATGTTTTGTGTAAGTGCAGATATCAGCAGGGCATGTTTTGATGATTATAGAAGACTAAAATGAGTAGGTTTTAAGACATTTTGAAGACAGTACAACACCATGTTCTCAATATCCCACATGCTACAAAATGTATATCATTGTTTCAAACATTCATATTTCATATATCAAGAAAACTTTCATGGAAAATAAAAAACATTCATAACATAACACTAAAATACCAAAACAATTGAATACATGAAATAAATAATGTATATATTCTAAATGATATAATTCACCATACATATTACACCAAATAGTATAAAAAATAATTAATGAAAGGAAAAATGTTTACAAATCCAAATGGGGTACACCAGTCCTCATCCATAATCCATAACATTGATGGACAAGATCCCATTGGTGGGAATCCCATGAAAAGTGTACTTATACACGAGGTTGTAGGCTATTATACAAATAGTGAAATATAAATTTTGGTCCCACTCTCCATTTACCAAGAGATTGAGTCTGATCACTTGAGCCCGAAGTTGGATGATATCTATCAGGAAAGGTTGGCCATGTATAGAAAACTACCTCCTCAAGATTCTCATATCCTTATATGCTGAACTCTAGAGAATTACTCTTATTTACAATCCTGGGAGGTACAGAATGCATTGCAATTAATTCAAAAGTAACCGTAAAACTTTCATCTGAACAAGGAATTTCCACATAAGATTCAAAGCATATAATGTTTCAAGACCTTATGTTATTGAAAACTTTGTAGTAAAGAAGATGAATATTATGACAATGTACTCGATTGGGTTGCAATACTCCAATATATGATGGCAATGCATTATGTGTTCCATATTCTGTAGAGGCAACTAATCTAGCAGTCGCAACTTCATTGTCACTTTTTGTTGCAAGAAGTTGAAAAGTGGTGTGCTTATCATCATTCATAGCAATAAAATGACAAAAAAAGTTATCCTTTTCGACTACTAGTGCCCCACCTTTTAATAGAGCTCACAGTAAAGAAAACATCAACAATGCCTATAACCCAACAAAATATAACATTAGATACTCTAAGCGAATTTTTTATATATGAGTTGAAGATAATATATAAAAATATACACATGTATACTCACCATCAATTATTTCAGTTGGTATCAATAGACCTTGCTTTGTGCAGAACACCTCATGTGGATGAAAATTCACACCTTTGGTAATATAATGGCCTCTACCAAAAAAATATACATGATTTTCAAATATTCTTACCCAACAAAATTTTCCACCTATTGAAAACGTCTACTAAAGAATCCAACACTTCTATAGGATGTGGAATTTTCAATGACTCATCTTTAGACATTCCAGGAAACTATCCGTAATAAATATGAACACACATGCCTTCCTTTATGGTAAAATCAAATGGATTTGTGCTACACACCAAAGTCCCATCCATTTAAATGAATTTATTTCAACCAATCTTAACAAAATGACCATTTTTACTCAATAGGGGACTCACATCTGAACAAGATCCCATATTAAACCCTCGCTTGATAACTACAGTTGAATGTTTTTTATTATTTTCATCTATTCCACTTGAAGTTAATTGTGATATTACTTCAGAAATTGAAGGATGGTGCAACAAAAGCTTTCCACTTGCATCAGCATACACCATTTGAACTAGAAGGACATAATCTATAGTATGTGTCCATGTGTCATTGGTGATAATAGTGTAAAGAATTGGACAATCACCATAAGAAACCAATGTTTTCAACTCTACATTTCTTTTATTTGACTCATCTATAACTTTGTAGATAATTATTTCTTCTAAACCATTTTCTCCTTTAAGAAGAGAAATTGTATCAAAGTTTGGATCCTTGCCCTTAACATACTGCAAAGTTGAACGACCTTGGAGTTGATAAGGTATTTCCCTATCATTAGGTTGGTTCTCAACATCATTACCGCTGGATACATCATTTTCACTCCAACAACCATTTGTTGCAAGTCTATATCATTTTCGTGACTTTTGTCGTTGTATAGGCAATTGTTGCTTCATTTTTCGTCTCTTTTCTTGTTCAGCATCCTCTTCAGTAAGTATTCAAAAATATTATTCCAAAACATATGGATACATTGAATTTTGTTCTTTATGTGGCAACAGAACATGCTCTATATTGAACATGAGAAAATTTATAAGAAAAAATTGCAATCATGACAGGAAGCCAAAATGACCTACACAGGTTACACATGACATCTTAATTGGAAAGGACGAGTGAAAAAACATAGTATTGATAAAGGCATAATATAAATACTACATAAATTATAACCTTTGGTAAAAAACTTCAATCTCTTTTCTCCTTCCAACCAATATTTTGTATTCGCATAAAGATGGTCTAAACTAGTTTTTCCAGCACATAATAAAGGGAAAAGTTAATTACTCTACATACACAGTATCTGATAAATCATTTTATGGAATGCTTAAATACAAAAATTGCATAGGGGTGGCAAGGGGGAAGGGGTTATCTTTGACCCAGGTGGAAATATCATCTATTCTTATACTTGGGGACTGGCCAAAAAAATGAATAATCAAGCAGAATGGATTGGATTTGGGGACTCTTGGATTGTCATCAACAAAATGCGCAACATTCAGGAAAGGAGAGACATTGATCTTGAGAGAAAACAAAAAAGAGTCTTATCCTTCATATCAGACTTGGAATTGGTATAAGTTTATCATATAAAGTGAAACAACAATCACTTGGCTAGAAAGCGGTCTATTACTGCACTAGTCGATTAATAGAAAAAAGAAAAAAATAATATTGTTAGTCTATCATTGCGCCATCAATTTTTTGCATAACATTTCAAGGAATTCAATTTAGGTTTGATCACAAACCAGTTGATGGGTTCGTATATTTTGTTCAAGCAGGGTAAGAATGCAATTTTTTTAAGCACAAAAAATTGGAAAAAAAAACTTACCAGTCCTATCACTACACCATTGATTTTTCTCACAGGATTCCAAGGAGGTCAAGTTTGGTTTGATCAAATAATTTATGCATTCAATCCATTGGTCGATACGCAGTCCATCACTACACTAGTCGATTAACAGGGGAAAAAAAAAAGTAAACTAAATAAATATTGTCAAACGATCACTATACCATGAATTTTTTTCATGAGATTTAAACACAATCAATTTTCGTTTGATCTCAGACCTCTTGATGGGTTTGTAGAGTTTCTTCAGGTAGGGTAAGAATGTAAATTTTTTAACTACATAAAACTGGGAAAAAAAACTTACCGGTCGTATCACTACACCATCGATTTTGCTCATAGGATTTCAACGCGGTCCGATTTCATTTGACCCAAGAGCTGGAGTTCACAAATTTCGTTCAAACTGGGTAATATCTAAAACACAACAGGACTTTGCATATTTTGTTTAGGTTAAGATATAAAACAAAATATGTAAATTTTTTAAGCAATAGAGGTTTCCTCTGTGAGGCGTATTTTGTAAGAAATAAAATGTTTTGTTGTACTTACAATCAGCCCGAGAAACATAAAACATATTTGAAAACATATAAACTAGGGCACATGAAACTGGAAAAAAATGATTACGAATCGATCATGATAACATCAGTTTTCTTCAGAGGATTTCAACAAAATCCTATTTGGTTTGATCATAGAACGACTAACAGGATCATAGATTTCGATCAAGCAGGGTAGATTGAAAAAAAATGTAGATCTCGTTTGCAAACATATTGTGGGTCTGATATTTTAGGGGAAATAAAAAAAATGAAATCATAGGGATTTGTTCATTGTTACCCATTTTTGAAAATTTGGAATTAACCCCACATCAAATCATGTGCCAAAATCCAAATTGTTTCTCGTGCAGCCAGAAAAAAATTTCAGGGAGAAATAGGGGTTTATCTAATTACGTGAATAGTGGTGTTAATTAAATTTAGTTCATTTTTAATTCAATTATTATTTAGGATACATTTTTTGGGTGGCAATATCTTATGCATCAATCTTCATAATTGACTGGTACTCCTCGATCATGGAATCCATCCATTCTTTCTTCTCTGTAGCCTCTTTGTAGTTGGAAGGTTCTTTGTCAATGATGTTATATAGCAGGCCACATAGTTTTTGTATGGTTTAGGTCTTTTCATTTCTCTATGCATCCCATCTCGAGTGCCATATCTTTATGCATCTTGTATTAGCTCCCATGCCCATGATGGTTTTCTCTTGTAGGATTTATTCTCGTGAAGTGACTCTACATGCTCTTGTGGTTTTGCCATGTCGTGATCTTCATGGTATTCTAGAATTGTTTATTATAGTGTTGTGTCTTGCACTCTTGCTGCTTCAGGTTCTTCAGCTTCTACAATAGGTAGTTTTCTAGATCTAGAGCATGTTGAGTCTTCATTGAATGTTAATTATCTGTTGATGTCGATATTCTTGAATCCTAGGAAGTATATTTAGTAGGAATTTAGAGTGTCATTGTATCCTATGAATATCACCTTCCTCCCTGAAGGATCGAGCTTGGTCCTATTTTCCTTTGGGATTTGTATGTACACTAGGCAGCCAAATATTCTGAGATGGATGACTTCTAGTTTCTCTCCTGGGAAATACTCTTTAGGAGTCTTGTTTTCTAATACTCAGTGAGGAGTATGGTTCTCACATGGTTCTATAGATACACAGTCGTCCTTGTTGCGTCTTCCCATAAGTGCATTGAAAGATCCTAGTCATGTAGCATTACTTTCGTTGCTTCCATTATTGTTATGTTCTTTCATTCTACATCACCATTCTATTAAGAATTGTATGGAGTGCTCAACTCCCTCTTAATCCTAGATTCTCTGAAAAGTTACTTGAATTATTCTGAGATGAATTATTCGTTATTATATGGATGTAGAGTCTTGATATTCCTTTTAGTGTGGTTTTTAACCAAGGATATGAATTCCTTGCACTTGTTGAAGACTTCAGTTTTCCCTTTCAAGAAATATATCCAGTTATTACATGAGAAATCGTTTATAAAGGAAAAATAGTATACAGACCCACTTAGTGAGTTGGATGACATGGGCATGTAGACATTTGAGTGGATTATATCTAGTATTGATTTTTTCTTTTCTTTCACTCCTTGGAAATGTCTTCTTTACGTTCTTTCCTTGTGCACGTCTCTTGTAAATGCCTTCATTCTTTGTATGGACTTCTAGAAGTCCTGAAACTGCTTTGCTTGCAATCAGTAGTGATATATAGTTGGCATGTGCAATCCTTTTGTTCCATAGGTCACTTGGTTCTATGGAGTCATGAACCAATGCTTGTTTTGGTTGTCCTTTTAACTTGTACGTACCTCCCTCTTGCTCTCCAATTATTTTTGCATCATCTATTGTTCTCCCTTTTGGCCACATTAGTACTTGGCCATCAACGAATGCAACTCTTATTCCCTTTGCATGTAGTACAGATATGGAGAGAATATTATTCTAAAATCCTAAAACATATAACACATCTTTCATCTTTAAATATTTCAGAGTCTAGCTTATAGGAAGCTTCTCCACTTCTTTTTATGGGGTATTGATAATCATCCCCAAGTTTCACCTTGTGAGGTGACTTATGCTCAGATAGATTGAAAAATGATTATCTGTATCCTGTCATATGTTTGGATTCCCCACTATCTACAATCCAATCATTGCTTCCATGTGAGATAGTTCATGTGAGTGTTGAGATAAGAACATATTCTTCATCTCTTGAAAAAACAGTTTTTGCTTCAAGTCTCTTTATTGTTGGTTCATCATCTTTGGCAGTGTGAGCATGGTCTGTCTTCTTATTTGACTTCTTATTGAAGGAGCCTCGAGTAATGTCCCTTCTCACCACAACTATGGCATCAAATGTTGGAAGGATATTTTTTAAATTTCTTTTTTCTTTTGTGATGATGGTCCTCCCTTTTGTTTTGATGTTGATCCTCCTTATTGCTATGATATCTTATGGTGTGAACTATGAGAGATTAATCTTTATTTGCTTCCATCTTCTCTTCTCTTTTTATGATCTGAGCTTCTTCTTGTGTCCTTTCTTCCCAGAGTCTATTGAAACTGGTCAACCTTCTTCTAGCACATATTCGTTAAATGAATGAATCCCATGATCTAGGGAGACAATTCAAGGTGGTCATAACAATCTCTCCTTATTCTACATTCTCTTCGACTGCTTCAAGTTGTGCCTTGATTTGAGTAACCCTTTTGAAGTAGGATTGCATGGTCTCTAATGTTTTGTATCTTCACATTCTTCAACTAGTTCCTCAATGTCATCTTATGTTTGATGTTCCTTCCTTCGAACAACTTTGTCAAATCATTGAACACTTCCTTTGGTGTCTTCAAGGATGAAACATGGGGGATGAGATGATCCTTAATAGAAACTATGATGATTCTCTTGGCCTTAACCATTTTCTTCTTATGGATACTAGATAGCCTTGGCCTCATCTCCCTCTGGTTCTGGAACTTCCTTACTGATATACCAATCCAAATCATTTTCTTCAAGGATCAAGGAGATTATGTACTTGCATGCTCAGAAGTTGTCATCTCCCCCAATCTTGTCCTCAAGCTTAGTATGATGAGTCATTTTGAAATAAAAAACTCAAATGGAAATAGCAGAGATTTAGATCTTACCAATTTGAGGTTCCCAACTTGATTCTATAGCTCATTGACCTAGGTTTTGTTAGAGAAACCCTAATATTCCAAACTTTCAATTTTGGAATTATGTCTAGATAGAAATATGTGCCTCCTTGAGGTGTGTTGCTCAGTAAAGTCCTTTTCTGAAAGATGAGGTGGGAATCCTTCGAAACTTGATGCACTAGTTCCTCCCGACACTAGTGTATAGGTAAGAGATAAAACTTCCTCAAATTTAATTATGCTTCCACCAAAATATGTGCACTCTTATGCCGAGTTATCCTAACCCTCTTTTATTGGCGATCTATGGAGAGAAGACCTTGAACTAGGAAGCCCTGGTTTCTGTTGTTGCATAGTGCCTTCTTTCATAGAGGCTTTGATACCATGTTAGTTTTTCTAATCTAGTTCAAATTGGTTAGGATATTTATCTAAAAGAATAACAAGCACAAAAATATGCACAAGATAAAGCAGATAGACAAGACGCAAATATTTTCCTTAGGGAAATCATAAAAGAGAAACCACCGCAAACTTCCTCATAATAGTTCAGTCATTAAGACAATATCACAAGATAGAAAAACCCAAGTATAAGAAGTCTTCTACAGCTCTCTCTCTCTCTCCTCATGCGAACTTGAGTGAGCGAGTGTGCGTATAAATGAGGGAGGGTGCCTCCCTATTTATACCCTTCAAGTGACTGACCTTACAACTTGATTGGGTCGACTTCTTACCCTAGGAAGACCTAAAAATACATTTTATTGTATTCAATTTGGGGACTATTTCCCCAACTTACAACGAAGGGTTTACCTCAATGACCATAGACAATAATGACATCCTAAAAGGACTTAAACACATCTCCAGTGGGTACAACAATATACAACAATAATATACATCAAAATATCATTCGAAGTTACAATTACAACAACAAGATCATGCAAAATTATATGAAAAAAACATGGGAAAGATGAATTCTATCATAACATAACATACACAATATCCAACTTTATGCAAAGAAACAAAATTTCTAAAAGACAACATAACCGTCAAACAATTTTAGAAACCATAAAGCACTCCATTTCATTTCTAAATGACTACTTTTAAAGGCATTGATTTGAAGGATTCTAGAAAAATGTCCATGTAACTAAGACTCTAAATAAGGAAATCAGAATGTTATAAGTTACAAAAACTAAATTTGAATGATATTTAGAATGGTTGGACAAAATATAGTTGTTTAGCTTCCACTAATGTTTTAATCTATATGTACATAGATATTGTAAGAGAAAATAAAAGTGGTGTTTTTCAAACCACAATATTTCAAGATATATGTTGAATTTCAAGAATGAGTCCTTATAGCTAGTCTCAAATAAGAAGAAAAGTAAAAAACTAGAAACTTAGAGAGCAAGTCTCAACTTTTCTAGAGAAGAAATTCAACAAGATTTCACAAAGTCATTAAATCCCAAACTAGGGATATAATATACAACAAACGTTCTCAAACAAAATTTGTTGCAAAACAACTACCAAAAACCATGCAGCTGTTCGAGTGCCAATGAAACATAATTGGAAATTATGATCACAATGAATTACATGAAATCATGTCACAATCCATTCCACTAATAAATCCCCTCCTCCGCACTAGAATTCTACCTTAGATGATGGTCATTTCTCAATAAAGTCCACTACTTGGACCATTAAATGTGGCGGAACATGTGGCTAGTTGACCATAAGTCTTGGAACTTTTCCCATAACATGCTTAATGCAAAGTGAGCCATTGTACGTTAGTTTCAAGCAAATAAAACCACCACTACAGTGGCCTCATATATCTAGAATACATAAAGAATATTGGGCAGCCAACTATAAACAATATTGTCACCATTTTCATACCATGGAGGTATTGATGGCCTGAGCCTGCTAATCTATGTGTGACGACAGGGTCGGACTTCGTAACGTATTTGTGATGACAGTGTTGATGACCTGGAGGTATTCATGGCCTGAGCATGCTGATCTCTTCACAAAAAATGGACTATGTAATGTATTCGTGATGACATTGTTGACGACCTGGAGGTATTCATGGCCTGAGCCTGCTGATCTCTTCACAAAAAAAGGACTTCGTAACGTATTCGTGACGACAGTGTTGACGACCTGGAGGTATTCATGGTCTGAGCCTATTGATCTCGTCACAAAAAATGGACTTTTCATGGATTGAAATCTGGTTGATGAACAATGGACTCAAGCTCCCCCTCTTACTCTTGTCTTGTCAAACCTGCATGCCTGTAATCCCCCATAGAATGTC
Organism: Pseudotsuga menziesii; assembly: GCA_001517045.1. NCBI lineage: Eukaryota > Viridiplantae > Streptophyta > Pinopsida > Pinales > Pinaceae > Pseudotsuga > Pseudotsuga menziesii. The sequence goes on from LPNX010250479.1 coordinate 30,876, forward strand.
TGCTGTTGTTGTACACAATTTCTTTATTGTACCGAGATCTTCTGCTGCCAAGCCCGTGAAAATATTACCGCCTGTTGACTCTAACTTTCGTCTGCTCCTCCTTTCTCTTAACCGGCTTTAATTACACAACACGGCACAAGGAACTTCATTACGGACACAATTTCTTGACCAGAGTCTTTTACTACGAGGTTAGAAAATCTTGTATCTTCGTGAATTGAAGCTTCTTCTTCTCCTCCTTTCGCTTAACAGACTTGGATCACACAACGCAGAACTGCTCCTCCTTTCGCTTAACAAACTTGGATCACACAACGCAGAATGTGCAGGCTTCACAGAAACAACTTCTTTAAGGCCGATTATAGCTAATTATGGAAGAATAAAAATCTCTATCTGATACTAAGTAATACACAAGAAGCTTGTGGAAGACTCTTCAGTTTGGCGAGGAAAGTTTAAAAAAAATTACAAATGATTAACTGTACTTTGAAAGCCGTGATAATTCCAAGCTCGGACAGTTGACAAGATTACCCGGGCAACCTGGCTTCTCGCGGTCCGTATTGGAATTGAACATTGTCCATATTGTTCAAAAAATATGTTAAACTCAAAGTATGAAGCATAGATTGAGAATATTATATTAAATATACATGCCATCCTACCATCTTGCTCCCTCGCCTTGGATAAAATGCTCTTGGTTAAAATGCTCTCAGAATGACCCTCAATGTCAATACAATGTTTTCATGTTCTAACTTTTTTGGGTGCGTGGTTTAACCTTTTTTAATGCTCCAAACACTTCGTGCCTGCTGCTTCCAATGGAGCTGTTGAAACACACTTGCATATGCTGCCGAGGACCACTATGACTATTGTCCTCCCTGAGCCGAGAGACTTTTCATCCATTAGAATTCAATTTTAAGAATACAGAATAAGGAGGGAAAAAGTGAGTTGTTGTAGAGCCGCTGGACCGTATGGGAGAGGTTTTCTCAAATCTTGTTAACCAAAAGATTCAAAATTCTTTATAGGAACTTCATGTTAATTTAATGTTTGCTTTCGCAGTAATGGTCGAGTGAAGAAGCAGGATTGCCTTGGGTCCACAAAGCTTGAAATATTAACATTATTGTCTCCATGAACAAATACTTCGAGATCTTAACAATATTGTCCAGCTCAAAATGCCATGCTTAAATTTACACTAAAAAAACAGTAGGGAGAAAGCGAGGGAGCTCACATTTACAGTCACAGCCAATACACTTTGGAAAATGTCATTGCAAAGCTTATGTTTTACATTTTGCTGTGTAAACATTTTAAAAAGATATACACTGACTTAACTTTTTAATGGTTTTATTTTTTCTCTATTCTATAGAGTTATTATTAAATCTTATTTTCTTAAGATACATATCCACTTTTTATTTTTATTTTTTTGGTGTGTTTTCATTCCATATTCTTCGAAGTATTAATATTCAAGATTTGCATGAAAACTTTTTTGCATGGCTTCGATTAGTTTTTTTAATTTTATTTGATAATATATATTTTTTTCTTTTATAAGAGTTTAAAATAAAATGAATGAATATATACTTTTGTGTATATTACAAAAATATGTAAATTAATGCTATTTATAGGATTGTGAATGCTATATGGTCGAAGGGTTGTGAATGCTACATGGTTCATATGATTGTGAATGCTACATGAAATTAATGTTGAAGGGTTGTATGACTTGACTTTGTGTTTTATCTAAGTTATGATACATGGTATACACACAATTGTACCATTAGAATGTGTGGTTTTAGATATTGTTAGGATTATATGTTTGGATGTTCAAAATACTATCACGTAATTTGGTTCTTTAGTTCTAAGAGTAACTTGGTAGAAATGAATGTTAATCTCGCAACAGTGACCCTGACCTCACATAGAGAGGGAAATTCAAGGGAAGAGAAGTTCAACTTTTAAACTATACTATGAACACAATCTTTTTATCTTTTCCATACTAGTATAAATCCATGCTAAATTAAGATTTCTTCTACATCGAGAACTTCCTTTTTATAATTCCAAATCAAAATCATTTGAGAAAAAATAGATTGTTTTTATTATTTTATTAAATATGCGGGTTCTTACCTAATTGAAATTTTGTTTCAAAAAGAAGACATGGGATTTATATTTTAATTTTTCGAGAACCTAATTGAAATTTTATTTCAAGAAAAAGCTAGGCGATTTATATTTTAATTTTTCCAAGGATAATAATAAATGAGAGTTAAAAGCTTAAAGTATAATTAATGGTATTTTGATCTCCTTTATTTTATAAATGTATTTTTATAAGTGAAAAATATTGAATCGAACGAAGTTACGATGGGGATACTAGGACTACCAATCAACCTTTTTCATTTCAAGCAGAATGGGAAAACCACCCTTCATGCGCACAATCAAGTTGTGAATGAGATTTGTATTTCCCATAGCTGAATATCCAACTAGGCACTGCAATCTAAACATAGAAACCACAATTTCTGCAACATATTTTATTTGAATAAACACCATATCTTTTCCCAAACAGACCCACGCACTGCCTTAGAATACTATGAATTTGAAGGGACTCTATAGAAGAAAATGCCCATCCTTATTCAACCATATTTATGGTTTGAATTCGAGGCAGTTGTTACCCCATATGGCGCCCCTACAACCCATGGAATATGGGTGGTAAGTCACTCGAGTTCCTCTACGCACAATAGTCTCATCAAGAAGAACGTTGTTGTGGAGAGCGTTCTTGGAGTCCAACACCACCAGCAGATAAAGTATCATCATTTCACAGATTGATGCGTGTAGGTAATGCATGCTCTGCAGATCCTCGTATGAAAATACCCAGGATTTTTCGTATCGTTTGGATTCATGTTTGATGACCATGAACCATGAAATTTCTTTGTGTATTGCTTCCAAGATGCCTACAAAATTTTTACTTGTACCATAAGCTAGATATTTACATATGGTGATTTTAATACGAACTAAACATACAAACTTTAACACAACGAATTTCTATTTACATGTGAATAATGAATTTCTATCTACCTGTGATTCATCTTGCCAGAATATTTCTGTTGCCCACCCTGACACCTGTAGAAGCCTTAAATTATTGATTAGAATCCAGGAAGGTAGAGAAGAGTTGGGATGTTTTTTCAAGAAAATCCACATGAAATTCAGGGAATTCATTGTTATTATATTATGTTCCAAGAGAGAAGCTTCAGTATCAACAAGTTGCAACCTCCTCATTTGAATAACATCAAATGCATCGACTTCATGATAATCAACAAGCACCATTATATTTCCCCACACGGTAATTATGTATCCGATCATCAATACTTACAGAAGATTGCTGCAATAAATCATCAATAATAATGATTTTTGTCCAACGCCAAAGTTGATGGGCGAAGAACTCTCAATAACATCACTTAGCCAACTTTCATAGTTTGTCATACATATGTGTATCGTTCCAACTGTTTACTACCACATCTTCCATGGGACACTTGGAGGTCATGCATATCATCTGAAACACAATTGTGTAGGTCCACCAGACACTCGATTTGTACATCTGAAAACCCAAACTCCATGAGTTAGAAAGACATTGCACTAGAAAACACATGCGTGATTTGAAGGTTGGTTGGGATTTAAAAAATCAACTGGCCAAGACGCCGCCATGGTTTTGAAAAACGTTTTATCTAGAAATGAGCTCTACTAATGGAGCTAATCGAAGTTGCAGAACTTGAAAAAGAAAGAAAAATTTATGCGAATTTGAAGTTTGAAGAAAGGTTTATGGAAATCTAATGAGCGGTCATATATATATTGGTTATTTTTCAAATAAATGTAACAACAAGAAAATGACTTTGTGTTTATTGCATTGTAATTTTCAGTTTCATATATCAAAGCTTACAACTCAGAGGGACTCCACATTCCATCATGATGGTTTTGGGATCCGTAAGGAGCGAAGGGCGCCATGCCTTTTCCTTTATGTGTAGTTAAGAGAAAAGGTAAAAATAAATTCAATGGAATTGTTACATCTATCAAAACCTGTGCCCCATGAGAAACAATATGTGCGCAAAAGGAGGTTGGCTTCTGCATCCATTACATCATGAAAATTAAGCAACAATCTACTAATAGACATCCTAACTATATTCTATCGATATTCAATATAAATATTGACTTGCGATATTAAAAACTTGAAACAAAATATTTTCTTCACCTGTCAACCTTATTTGGCCATTCAATGATCTTCAATACATGAGATTATAAGAGGACCCATGTGAATGGTTGACTTGAAAAATGGTGTCGCTTGTGCAAATTATGACATGCATAAATTTTGATGTCTCGCATAGTTCAAGTTTCAATTTCAAAGGTATAGTCTCTCCATGTCCAGTTCAGGTCTCACTTTAAAAGGTATAGTTCATCCAAGTCTAGGGGTTTCGAGGTTCTCTAAAGCTACCTAAAACTTGGAAAAATCCTATAACTATGCCCCTTGGATTTTTGGATTTTTTTTCTTTATAAGATTCCATTGGCATTCAAAGGATCGAGGAAAAAATATTGAGTTGTTCATCGAATGTTTTCAAATTTAAGAACTTTATGTACAAAATCCTTTTGAAGGAAACTTATTTTCACTTATGTGGCAATTTATAAGTTTGATGTAACTTATTTTCACTTATTTTCCTAGACCTGCTTTCATCACATAAACTTATATTATCTACACACAACTTTCTCTCATTTTTTAAATATATCGAAGTTCTCTTCAATGTTTCATTTCCCCCTCTTTGGGGGTATGCTAGTATTTTAATTTATTTTTTGAAATTGTGATAGGTATTAGGTGACTACGCATAAAACTTGTTATTATACTAAAAAATATTTAATTAAGTTTTCTACGTCAAACCTTTTCATTTCATAGCAAGATTAATGCCGATTTCTTACAATAAATTCAAACATGGAAATCATGTGTATTATTATTACTGTAAGTCATTGTGTGAGAATGCATAACAATAAGGAATTTCCAATGGACTTTCTATCAAAATGCATTAAACAATTGAATCTACCATGGAGGGAATTAGTGGAGGAACGGAGGTGGAATTCAGTTGATTAATAACAAAACAACGCCATTCAAGCCTGGAATTTGATGTTCTACAGAACGTTTTTTTCATTTTTACACGTATTTGACATGTAAGTTTTTTATAAACATGTCAACATTGACAGGTAAAAAAATATTTGAAACATCAGTTTTACGTTTATGAATTTAGATAAACCGTCAAAATGTTTAATACCTATGTTAACTACTAAACAATCATTGCCATTGTGTTGCTCTTAATTTCCAATTAATTGAGGAACACATAAATGCTAGACTTCTCTATTTCCATGTATGTGTATTGTATTTATTTATATTTTGTGTTTCCAATTAATTGAGGAACACATAAATGATAGACTTCTCTATTTCCATGTATGTGTATTGTATTTATTTATATTTTGTGTTTCTAATTGCATTATTAATCTTCAACTCTTAGTCTTCAGATTTTTTCAAGGGAAATCTCTAAAATTTTCTCCTTTAAAATTTTATAATTTGCTTAATTCGTAAATTTTTATATAAATATTTTAATTATATTTATATATAATATAAAAAATGTACTTTATTCACATTTATATGTAATATTAAAAATAAATTGAAACTCAACCAAATTGGTTAAACGGTCAAATGATTAGTCACAAAAAACTTGAAACCATCATTAAATTTTTATTGACAAGCACAAGAAAATTGAATTTCCAGGCATGATGCCATTAATCTCATTAATCTCCCAACGGAATCTTGTTATGTCAATAGACATTCTTTGATAAAACACTATTAACCTAGTCGTCCTTCTAGCGAATGACAAGCTGCCACGTGTAAAGTTTAGATAAGGTTTGCAATAATGATTTTAAAGCTTGTGTGTCCAGGAAGTTTGCCTTGAGCTTGCCACAAGTCCTGTAACACATGTCTGTCAATGGCTTATATAGTGTTGCCACCCAAATTTTCTGTACAATATGCCACGTGCCAATACTTCCTAGGTTCCACATTGTTTCCTCTCCTTGTTCTTTTGTCACTATGTCCTACGGTTTGTTTGGACCTGGACTAATCTATGTACACCTGCAGTATCTTCCACCATCCATGATCTTTTGTTGCATCTGGTCGAAAGGACGACCATGAAGGCCTTTATATTCCTATTATCAATGGATTCCCAATCTTGATACACTTAACAAAGACATGTGTATGGAATTAATGTCTTACTCATTCTCTCTCCAGCTGATCCGACAAAATCTCACGGCTTCGGCCAAATGAAAATTCTTCGGGATTTTAATACCCTCAAAGAAAATTGTCTGTTGATTTTGTTAGGTTTTTATCATTCAAGCTAGCATTATGATCTTAGGATCTTTAACTAAGAGAATAACATGCACAGCAATAAAACATAAGAGACAAGATACACAAAGAATTTTCCTCGGGGAAACCATATAGGAGAAAACCCTACAACTTCCTCAGAGATAGAATCAGCACCAAAAGTAAAACCCGAAAACATAAAGATGATCTCTTGGCAGCAGTAGTCTCTCTCTCTGATCCCATCAACTTCTCTCTCACTCATGCGCACCAATGAGTGAGTGTGTGTGTGATAAATAGAGAGGCTCACTCTCTATTTATATTCTATCGTTCACTTGAAACCCACTCCAACATGTCGGGCTCACTTAACAATTACTTACTAGAGCTAACATCTCTAGGAGTGTCTAATAACCCTAGTGCCCCACAACTTGTGGGGACTTTGCCTCCTCCGACCAACAAGGAGGGTTATCCTTGACACAATGGTGGGGACTATTGCCCCGACTTACAATGACTCACCTAGGGTCGACTTCTCTAGGGTAGTCTAATAACCCTAGGGCCCCACAACTGTGGGGACTTTAACCCTTGACCAATAGGAGGGTTACCCATAATGACTTGACATGACTTTTTTACATTATAGAACCTCCTGATAGGAACATCGGGGCATGACATGACTCAAATACATTACAGACACATCCCGGAATAAACATCGGGGTACAATACATAAGATATAGGGATGAATATATTCCAAAGTTAAAAATACATCAACAATCCCTCTTAACTAGGAAGGTATTCTCTCGACACAATCTATCAGCACAAGTCTTATTCTCTGTATCATCTGGATCATCATTGATTTCTCGTCATATTCATCTTCAAGTCGTCTTCATCTGGATCTGGATCATCATCACTGAATCTAGATCATCACTCGATCTGGATCATCATCACTAGATCTGGATCATCACTCGATCCGGATCATCATCACTAGATCTGGATCATCACTCGATCTATATCATCATCACTAGATATGGATCATCACTGGATCTGTACCATCATCACTGGATCCAAATCATCACTTGATCTGGATCATCATCACTGAATCTAGATCATCAATCGATCTAGATCATCATCACTAGATCTGGATCATCACTCGATCTAGATCATCATCACTGGGTCTGGATCATCACTAGATCTGCATCATCACTGCTAGTTCATCACTATTGGATCATCATCACAGGTGCTATCTCATTATTCTTCTCATCACAGGAAGTTCTACAGAGCCAACCCTTTTTCATGCTAGTTGTAGGCCTAGCCTCCATGTAGGTCTTCTTTAGCACTTATATCTGACACCAAGTCAAAATGGCCTGCCCAACACTTACATCTAACCATGAGAGGAACACATCCAACACCATGTCAGAAAGGCATGCCCAGCACTCACATCTGATCATGTAGGAACCAATCATATAATCACATCAGAAAGGCTTGGCACTCACATTCTCCAGCATGATGAGACACAAATACTATCATCTATGAAAAGTCTCAGCACTTACAACCACCAGCATGATAGGACACAACTACTATCATCTGTGGAAAGGCATAGCACTCACATCCACCAGCATGATAGGACACACCTACTATCTTCTGTGGAAAGGCTCAACACTTACAATCACCAGCATGGTAGGACACACCTACTACCATCTGTGAAAAGGCACAGCACTTACAATCACCAGCATGGTAGGACACACCTAATACCATCTGTGAAAAGGCATAACACTTACATCTGACCATGGAAGGAACTTAATCCTCTAACCATGTCAAAAGGGCACTCAATCCTAGACTGAGGGTTCCTGGTAACTGACCAGGTGCCTCCATTCTCCCATAGAATGGCAACAGCCCTTATATCTGATCAAGTGGGAACACATCCCTCAATCACATCAGAATTTCCATGCACTCATATCTGATCATGTGAGAACACATCTCATAGTCATATCAGAATGGCCCTCAATCCCAGACTAAGCTTTCCTGGTAACTAACCAGGTACCTCCATTCAAAGAATGGCAACAACCCTTATATCTGATCAAGTCAGAACACATCCCTCAATCACATCAGAATGGCCATGCACTCACATCTGATCATGTGAGAACACATCTCACAGTCATATAAGAATGGCCCTCAGTCCTAGACCAAGTATTCTTGGTAACTCACCAGGCACCTCCATTCCAAGAATGGCAATAGCCCTTATATCTGATATGTAGGAATTGATCCTACAGTCATATCAGAATGGATCAGCACTCATATCTGACATGGAAGGAACCAATCCTCTCACCATGACATAATGGATCAGCCCTTACATCTAACCATGGAAGGAACCAATCCTCTCACCATGTCAGAATGGCTCATGGACTCATCACTTCCCCTTGGAAGGAACCTCGATCTGGAGAACACCAATCTTCTCCCTAAAGTACTCAAACTTCACTCTGGCCAATGGCTTCGTCAACACATCAGCTATCTGTTTGTCCGTCGTAACATATTGGAGCTTCACTGCTCCTCTCTGCACCATATCCATGATATAGCCATACTTGATCTCGATGTGCTTTGACTTGTCATGGAACATCGCGTTCTTTGACAACTTCACACAACTATGGTTGTCACAATATATACAAGTAGCATCCAACTGGAGATCAAATAAATCAGATAGTATCTTCCTTAGCCATACTGCCTCACAACTAGATGAACAAGCTGCGACATACTCTGCTTCAATTGTACTCAGTGCCACACAGGATTGCTTCCTGCTAAACCAAGAGATCACACCTTATCCCATACTAAAGCAACACTCTGAAGTGTTCTTCCTATCGATGGCACTTCCTGCCTAATCTGAATCAACATAACCTTCCAGGTTAATATTTTGATTCGCCTCATACTTGAGCCCATAATCAACTATACCCCTTAGGTACCTCAGAATATGCTTTGCAACAATCAAGTGAACATGTCTCAGATCTATTAGGAATTGGCTCAAGGTGTTCACAGCAAAGCAAATATCTGGTATCGTATTCATTAGGTACATCAAGGACCCAATCATCTGACGATACATCGTAGCATCAACCGTCTCTAATGAAGAAACACTCAGTAGCTTCATGATCTATGCCATAGGTGTGGTCATGGCCTTGCAGTCCATCATCCTGAACCTCTTTAGGATCACTACTACATACTTCCCTTGTTCGAGGAAGATTCTACCACACCTCCATGCCTAGAAAATAGTGCATCGACACATAACAGGAGCATCATTGGCCTTCTACCTTCAACCTTGAAGCAAAGGTTGGAATCCTCTTGACTCTTAGTAAATCCTAGAGTTACTAGTAAGCTATCCATCTTGTCGTACCATGTCGAACCTTAGGATCTTTTGTAGTCACTCCCTCTGAAGCGAAGCATCATACTCCCTCTGTCTTTCGTACTCTATGCACTGAAACATTCTGTATTGGAGTGACAAGTAGCTTCCTATGCTACTAATATTCTATGTATCCATCTAGTGTATGGGTGAATCCACGGACCTGGGTAACACTTTTTGGCAAGTGCATTTCGGCAAAAACCAAAAAACGTACCTCGGTCGAGGGTTTAACAAGCCCTCGACCGAGATTTTTTTCAGCCCTCGGTCGAGGTATTTATTAACCCTCGGTCGTGGTATTAAACCCTCGACCGAGGGTTAATAGATACCTCGACCGAGGTGTCTCTGTCAAAAAAACTATAAATAGAAGCGACGGACCCATTTTCTAAATGAACATGATCATTACATAACTGAATTGTATTTAGTCGAGGAAGCACTAAATTATCAAAGAGTGCAAAATATATTCATTACACTTTGTTGAATCCTTCAACAACTCATGAAAACCTGAAAATGGAACTCTCCACAAAAAACTCTGCCTTCAAACATTAATGACACTCCCTGAAGTCCCTGATACAAAACGAAATGGAGCCATTTTTGAGTAGTGGGATGCAACTGCAAGCAGTGAAAGCTTTTAAATTTTGAAAATAGAACTCTCCAAAAAAAAATTTGCCTTGATCTCCATAAAAGTCTCTCCAAATCTCTTTTGTGGTTCGCTATTTTCAATATTTGAAAAGTTTTCACTGCTTGCAGTTTGCATCCCACTACTCAATTAATGGATCCATTCCATTTTGTACCAAGGACTTGAGAGAAGATAAACGATCAAGGATATTCAAACTTGTATGAAAGAAGGCCTACCTAAACTTTAGGAGGGCTCTTCCAAATATAATGATCACAAGATTCACAACAAGTACAAAATAACCCAAGAATTATATGCAACCATGAATGATTAAAGAACAATCACATATGAAACCATTAATGAAATCATCCTTCAAGAATATTTGAAAAGTTTGTTTGAAATTCCTCTGGAGCGGCCTTCACACTTCCACATTCAATTCACATTAGATACATATCTTTTACTAATATTAACTTACCTTTGTGGTCCTTCGCTGGAGATTAATAAAATTATCATATCTTATCTATCTTATCCAAAATGGAAAGAAGGAAAATGATGCTCCCCTAGTGGTCCACAAATAGCGATAATTGTTTCTCATTTCACCTATCCTATAACATCAATCCCTTCAGACGTG
>LPNX010250481.1:0-2500 GCA_001517045.1 Pseudotsuga menziesii
TTTTAGCTTGTCTTGATGATGCTTGTTTTCCCATATTAATTTTCAACCCTAAGGCAATGCTAACTTGTTTTCCCATACTAATTTTCAACCCTAAGGCAAACCTAAGGAAAACAATTGATCAAGTTCATAGAAATACTGGACAAAAATTCAAAGGTAACACCTCTAATCTAGGAATATTGACTACATCCACATCACTAACCTTCAACAGACTGATAATTCAAGTCTAATACTGAAGTAGCTAGTCCAAAGAAGCAATAAATAAGAGAGATCAGTAATATGAGGGGATCATCCACCTCAATCAGCCAAAGGATTTCAATAAAAACAACACATAAAATACTCAAGTGCTAAGGGCTAGAAAAGCTGGAAAGTGCCCTGATCAGTACATTCACCATCAGTGAATTCAGTAAACTAAAAATGGTCTGAGGCCAAGGTTAATTATTCTTTGGATAAGCTATCAGCCTTAGTATTGTGTTCTCTGAATATGTGAACTACTTTTAGCTGGATAAAGTAAGGTTCCATATCACGGATATGTTGACACCAACCATCAAGTGCAAGTAAAGTTAGTGTTGATCTTCGATTGAACCAATTAATGATGGCTGTGGAGTCACCATGAATGTGCAGAGTGGGAAGGACCATGGATTTAGCACAATAAAGGAGAGTCCATAAAGCAAGTAGTTCAAATATGGTGTTTGTACTCAGAACAACACCCAATTTGAAGCAAAAATAGTGGTCCCGAGTGATCAAAAGATGAACACCTATACCTCCAATTTGATTGGCTGAAGCCCCATCAAAGAAGATGTAGGTACAATTATCGAAATAGTTTATTTAGTCAAACCTATTACCTTTATTTTTTGCGTTGACTTAGCCACTTTCAATTGACTAACTCTAAAACAGCTAATAAGTGTTGGCTAATAATGGTGACGAGTCCTAGTATTATGTTTCATTAGGTTGCAACATGGCAAACTTGTGAAACAAAATACCAAGAATCATCACCGTTATCAAAATAGTTTAATAGGTACAATTATCAAAATAGAAGAAGATGTAGGTACAATTATCAAAATAGTTTATTTAGTCAAACTTATTACCTTTTTTTTTTGCGTTGACTTAGCCACTTTCAATTCACTAACTCTAAAATAGCTAATAAGTGTTGGCTAATAATGGCGACGACTCGTGGTATTATGTTTAATGGGTTTGTAACATCACAAACTTGTGAGGCATAATACCACGAGTCATCACCGTTGCTTGGTTGAACAATTGTTATCTTTTGTGATATATAGTTAATGTGGACAGAGTTCTTGAACTCTGTCCTCATGGACAGTTTTGTTTGACGATAATATTAAATGGTATGTAGAAAAAAATTTAATATTTTATAATGATCTTCAATGATCTAGGGGTTAGGTTCTAGTTTCTTGCTTATAACAAAACATGGCTAGGGTTCTCACTACTCTAAGCACCCCAACAAAGGTGGATTGTTTCCCAGCTGCCATATCATATTTGAATTTCTCTTGTGCCTTTTGGAGGTTTGATATTCACCCCTTCTACTTCCCAGTTCCCAAGGTTTAAGGATTTTGTCCCAATCCTTCTACTATATGTTTATGGTGATGTCTAACTTCTCTCTTTTCTTGTTAAACAGAGTTCTCCACATTTTCAGAGCCATTAGTGCTGAGCCTATACACCAATTCTGTTTGAGATCCCATTGTGCATCTTTGGCCTTCTTAAGATGCAAGATGAACAACCTTTGGAGAGAACCAAGACTTTGGGCATGCATCCTAGTTTGTCACCCCAATTTTCCTAACCCCAATCCTTGAGGGTTTTGGCATTAAATTGTTGACCTTAGACCCTTCGCGTAATGGTTGTCTCTGCTGTATTCTCCAACTTGTTAAGGTGTATAACTACCCCAACCATGAAATTGTTTGCTTTTCTTTGGTTTTTTAAAAGTCGCTACTTATTTCAAATTCTTTGGTCCCAAAATTTTGTCCCCGAACTAGTGTGTTTTTCAAGGTCCTGGCTTTCATCAACAAAGGTATCCCTCATTCCATCTATTCCACCATCCTAAGTTTATAATTTTCTTAAGTCCATGGCACTCATTAACTAACTATTCTAAGGCTAGAAGTCCAGGCTCCGGTTCCACATGTTAAGGAATGGAATGACCAATTGGGGTGCTTATGGTAAACCCCAACCTTGGTTATTGGGAAACGGGTTTATGAGTTTGATGTGCCATAGCAGCTTGTCAAAGTGAGCGGTTGATGGTATCAAATTATATAGCATAGGGTCCCCTCCCCCTTAAGGCAAGTCAATATTGGACCGCCGATTTTTGAGATCGACAGAAAGGAGCAAACATCACAGTGTGCACAAAAAACCGTTGTCACAGGATGCCAAAAAACCATTGTCATAGCATGCCCAAAAAAAGGAGGTCATGACGCTTACTCGTTGAGCCATGAGCTCCAAATCCAAAACTGGAACTCCAAAACATGAACCGTGTGCTCCAAATTTGTACCGT
>LPNX010250481.1:7500-10645 GCA_001517045.1 Pseudotsuga menziesii
GAACATACTGTATCAATATACAAGCCATGCCATTTATTAAAAAAAGAGTATACAAACAAGAAAAAATTATATGGACATAACAATAATAATTACCTTGATGAAGACATCCCAATAATGTGTTTTGACACCCGCAAAATCACCTTTTTTAGTTATGATATTCTTCAAGTTTGCACAAAACCCGATGGGAAATTTAATTTTCCGCATTACTTCTTTGACAACATTGCTTTGTTGCTTTGTAAACATCCATGGAATTGAGTTTATATTAACTTGTTCTCCGTTGGTATGAAATTGGATGACATATTTCATTGCATCGTTGCTTTCTTGAATGTCTTTGCACACTTTCAGAACTTTATCTTTCTCCCTCCTTAGCTCTAGTAGTCGCCATAAGGTTTTAGTAACATTCTTTCCAATATGCATTGTATCAAACAAATGAGCAATTTGTAGGTGCTCATAGTAGGGAAACTTGCTGAATTGAATAGGATAACTTTTCATTCCTCGTTGAAGACCATCAATTCCTTCATGATCATGATGGACATCATGAATATTAGTTTATAATTAATAAATTATATCATAAATCAAATATGGCCACTACAACAAACAACTCACAATAAAAATTAAAATACATAAAAATTCATATACAATGATCCATACGTACCATGATGATGATTTCTATTGTATTGCATCTTCCAAAGGTGAGGTGTCATTCTTCGTGGTTTCAATGTAGTCTCCTGATTCCCATTGAAAAGATTTATTTCAGTTGTTCTATACCTGATATTCTTAGAGAGGAAATTCCTATACTCATCAAACACCTCCTTTCTTAAGCTTTTTGAACAACGAGATTTTATCTTAGGACCACAAACTGGACATGCACATTTACCCTTTTTCTGAAGACCTACAATATTTACATATGGAATATCTATGTCAAATATATTAATATATAAAATATTCTAACTACTCCATATCATTAAATGCAATTAAAGTGGAACCTAAAATTACAAACCACAAAATGAAGTTAACCCAGGGGCATCGTGTATTGTCCATACAACCATTGCGTGGAATTGAAATTGCCTTTGTCATATTGGTATAGATACATCATACATAGTTATGCCATTCCATAACTTCAGTAGCTCATCTATAAGAGGTTCGATGTATACATTCATATCTTTGACTTGGAACTTACCTGATTCATAATTTGAAGTACATATAAAATATATCATTATGAGAACCATTAAGATATATAAACCATACAGAAGAGTAAAATAATAGATATATATATGAAATTAATATATATATTACGACAAATGAGATGCCACAACTACATTATAAATAAAACAGTTTTCATCAATAAAACCTGGAATAATAATTGACAACATTATGTGCTCCCTCTTTATTGACAACCATGGAGGAATGTTATTGTTGATAAAAAAATAGGCCACACTGTGTAAATGGATTTCATCTGTGAAAATGGATTAACACCATCTACTGCCAAAGAAATCCTAAGATTACATGGTTCTTCTTTAAAGTGAGGCCATTTTTCCTCAATATCTCTAAAAGCAGTACCATCTGTAGGCATTCAGATAACATCATCTTGAATTTTGTTCCTAGCATGGTAATCCATAAATTGCACTATGTTTTTTCACCTAAACAGTCGTTGCAAACGTGGAATGATGGGAATATAACGAAGAACCTTCTGAGGAACCTTTTTTGTTACTTTATCTATACGATATCTACTTACATAACATTCCGGACATTCTCTTTCAAATTCATGCTGATTATAATATATAACATGGTCATCGGGGCATGCATGAATTGCTTCATAATGCATTCCAATATATTTCGTGATGGAAGATAAATCTCGATATGTGCGAGGTAAAATATTTGATGGTGGTAACAAAAATTCAGCTATCAAGCTAAAAAAAATGTTAATGTAATAAATAAATAATATTAACGAAACACGCTTCATCCATATGATGATCAATAATGAGTTACCAATACAATTATTAGAGCAATACAAATAAACTTTATCATGATCCTATATATGTGATGGATTATTTTAGATACCTTAGCATATGTGTGATTGCAATGTTTGAAAGACCATTCATAACCTTCAAGTTTATTATCAACAATATAGTAGAGAGAAGATTTGTTTTGGAGCCTTCATAAATGGGTTCATATGCCTTATTGAGAAGAGTTATATCGTGAACATCATCAAAGTCATCATCATTTTCATTATCAACATCACCATCATCCATTCTAACATTAAATGAATCATGGATCAATGTATTTGTACCATCATATTCAATTACATCATCGACATGATCATCTTGTTCAATATGATCATTCACTTGTTCTCCATTAAACATACATGCTCCATGATCTTGATCCTGAACTTGTTTTGAAAGCACTTCCTCTAGATGACATGCTATAGGGTGTCTTTCCTTTAATATAAATACATGGAAACATCAATAGATATACATTAATATATGAAAAAAAAATAATACATACAATTACCCAAAAAAAGAATATAATAATGTTTATAATGTTAAACTTACAAATGGACGATATTCGTTCCCCCCCTCAGCGTGTCCATGTTCCCTGCAATGTTTTGTGGCTATTGAGATCAATATTCTTCTCCTCTTAAATCCCCTGCATTGAGTACACAGACAATAACATTTTCCATCACCCTTTCGTTTCGCTGCATCCCATAGTCTAGCAAGCAATTGTCGGTTGTCTTCGTTTGGATCTGGAATATTTAATCTATTTGACATTTTTTCATAAACTTCGTTAATGAATATAATTGGTTGTATTAAAAAATAAAGTTCCACGCATCAACCATGCATCAAGGTTTGTAAAAAGGAGAGAAGTCGAAGAATAAAAAATTCCCAGCAAACTGTCTATCGATGAAAAAAAAAATTCCCACAACCGCTCGTTGAAGAATAAAACAATTCCTGAAAACGTCCATCGAGGAAGAAAAAATTTTCACAATCATCCGTAGCTTCTACAAGAAACATGTCGAAATGTTTAAAACAATTTATATTTATAATGGATGTAGAAATTCAGGCCTGCAGTAGATTAATTTCACCCACAACAATTAACAATTGATCATGCAAATTATCAACAATGGAGACTGAATATGGAGCTGTAA